>PNEQ01081128.1:12757-37175 GCA_003012365.1 Medauroidea extradentata
ATGTTCGCAAATCGTCTGCTAGATGTTCGCAAATCGTCTGCTAGATGTTCGCAAATCGTCTGCTAGATGTTCGCAAATCGTCTGCTAGATGTTCGCAAATCGTCTGCTAGATGTTCGCAAATCGTCTGCTAGATGTTATGGGGAGCATATTGCTGACAATTGCAAGTTTTACTTTTGATGGCATGTTTGAAACTGGAGAAAATAATATACTCTACCAGGCAAATTTGGACGACGATAATAAAGTTACGACAGGTAAATAATGTTTGTTTTTATCCTAAAATATAAATTAAGTTACTAATAATACAGTCATTTGGGGTAGCTTTGTACCATTTTGGAGTAACATTGTACCAGGGATTTTCTTTTATGTAATATCTTTGTGGCATTCAACTACTACGTAAAATTTAAGGTTTACCCATTTATTCATCAAGAACACAACCGTATTCTTAAATTCTGAAATACTTAATTTTAAATTAAACTAGGCTAGTTGTACAAGTTGCCCCGACCGGTAAAGTGAGGTGTATTTTCCAGCTTTCTCTCACCATTACATTAAAATACCCGTTATTATTTAACGTGCATTGTTTGGTATAGCTGCAGTAGCTTCATCTCATGATTCTTCTTCACTATTAAAATTTTTAAATACGTCTGCTAGTTCGGCCATGTTTACAATACAATCCAAATAACGCAATAGGCGTTTTCACCCTTCATTCGAGAGTTGTTAGCTATTTTTGACCCAACTCTTCCAGCTCCTCGCAGAGGCCAAGTAAAACAAACCCAAGATCATTAGGATTCCAAATCGTCGAGTTGACAATTATTTTTGGCTTGATCGTGCGATGTATTAATCACAGCGAAGCAGTGGATTACATGTACAAATTGATCTTTCTCGTCGCATCTCTCTATATGTTTTGCAGTATTTAAGAGTAATTTAAAATGTATACATTCCAATTGAGTGTGGTGTAATTTTCTCCAAGACTTTTTTTTTTTAAGTTTGACTTTTATGTGTACGTTCAAACTGGTAATTCACCGAGATTTCTTGGCCGAATAGTTATACCACAATAGGAATGCATGGCAAATACGTTGATAAAGAAAATTTGTGTGTGGCAAACGACACCTTATGGAATAAGGTAGTCCTACGAAAAAAAAGTTTAGTGATGTTACGAGTGCAATACTTAACCATAAAGTTAGGTTAGGCCTATGCCAACTTTGCGCCTACGAGGAATGGTTTTATTTGTACTGCCTGGTGAAGAATTAGCGATCTTTGGTTATGTATTTTAAACATTGTATAGTATAAAAACCACTTCGTTGTACAACGCTATTACATTATTTAGGTTATAAAAATGGCCCTACATCATTATTTATATTTAGTCTACTATCACGTGCTACAGGAATACAAAATGAAGGAACACTCACATAATTTAATATAATCAAAAGAGTCTTTAAACTATTTGATCTTTAGTGAGTTCATACTGAAAACGAGTGATATAGGCCACGGTCGTAGAAGAACAGGTCTGGACACTCGCCTGGATATTTGACCCCCTTGTTGTTTGGCTGTAGTTCACCAAGTAACCGAGAATATTGTGTTTTATTGGCGCTGATGTTACGGAGGTCGGACTAAACTCCGCCCACTTCCTTTCCGCTAAGATAAATAATTTATCAAAATGTATTTTTTTTTTATCAATTTATGAAATACTTTCTTCGCTTACAAATTTAAGAAAAGGCTCCAGAAATCTTTATTTGCTTTATAAATTTAACAATGGAAAAAAGTGGACGGAGTTTGAGTCCGACCGCACGGAAAACAGCGCGCCAAAAAGTACGACATTCTCGGTAACTTGACGAACTACAGCCAAACAACAAGGGGGTCAAGCAAAATACATTGTTAGATAGGCGAGTGTCCAGACCTGTTCTTCTATACGACCGTGATATAGGCCGATGGTAAAATTTATAACTTATTCTTATCGTAGGTACAGATCAGAGCTATAAAGTTGTGAAAAGCCTAGACCTTTTGGTGAATATGCTAATATCCCTGTAATTATACACAACGTTTTGAGTAGGTCAACTTAAAATACTTTTTCCCACATTAAAATGAATCGGTTTTCCTTGCGATTTTCCAATATTTTAACCACTATTCTCCGTTCACTCTTAGTTGAGTTTTAGGATAAACAAAGCAAATTACAAACAAACATGTTCATTGGCTGCCGACCGCCGTGCACTGTGATCTTGCATAAGAAATAGTTCTTTGTTATCTGTCGTGTACATATAAATTTACTACTCCATCACTTAATAAGAGAGTTTCATTAACAAAAATATAAAATATACAGACGTTGCAAACACAATCTACGACTCTATATGTTTATTACTATAATTATGGTTAGCGGACGACACGTCCGTACAGTAGATTTCACGAGTTATTTCACGACTGACGTACTGTTAAACGTACGAGTTTCTTGGTACACTTGCCAGTATTTAGAAATGTACGATACTCTGAAAATACCAAAAGTTTAGTTCAGTAATAATAAACACGGTAAAAATAAGTCGGAAATATCACAATCAGATGTGTTATATTTTTTTAAAAGTATTTTTGGACATTAATGCGTCAATGTGGCTACCGCGAATGGTTTCTCCGCGTATCCATTTTCCATTTCAGTTCGTCCGAAACAAAATTCCTTGATCATTTCGTTCCGTTCCCGCGTCTGCCTATGTTTACATCGCATGCGGGTTAGGTTATGTGACGATGGACGTGAACAGCGAAAATGTGTTGCATGGTTTTCGAAACGTGGATATGTCTAAACAAACTGCGGTGATGTTTATTAGGCAAGAATAAAAATCTCGCATAACATTCTTTACAATAAAAAAATATAACGAACATGTGTCGTGAATTATCGACAGAGTGTTTGGTGATTTATAAAATGTAATTTTTCCGAAACGAAGTAGCCTACAAAATTATCCAGGAGGGCTTTAACGTAAGTTCAATCACATTTTGTTGACAACTTTTTTGTTCATGTAGTACCAAATTTTCGTTACGGTAGTACCAGAATATTTGAATACGATCGTTAGTCATGGCTTGATAATTACAATTAAATTTTGAAATATACTGTAATTGCACATGATGTCAATATTTTTAACAAGTTTTTATGTAATTTCTGTTTCTGTATGTCGATAACACGTACGAAATTTTCACGCAGTATTGTTTTAATACATAGGACGTTGTTGTTTCCTATGATGCCGACTGTACACAGTTTTGTCGGTTGGAAATAGTACGTCGGCGCGCTGCACAAATTGAGCCAATTAGAAGCTAGCGAAGTGCAATAATATTACGTTATTTGTTTACTTCAGGACTCAACTTAGAGTGAACGGAGAATAGTATTTAACAGGAATACAAAATAGACCCTTTTAATTCCGAGCTGAGAAAATAAGCACTGGGTGAAAAAGCAATAACGAAGCTTTTTTTTTTTTTAATACTCTGTTTATAATTGGTCGGAAACATGTAAAGGAAGGAATTTGTCTCAAAATGTAATAGTAACTGATTGATAGAGAAGAAAAAAACAATAACAAGCAGGTGACGTTGGTTTTGGTCCAATACTATTTATGACGCATGCTTATTGCTTCGCCAGTCGGAAATTAGAAAAGAAATCCACACCATCATAATTATCAAAATAATCTCCTCTCTCAGACTCATCGAGGCCGTCTTCGCAGAATTCCTTCATCGTCATAATAAAAATCAACGGGTACATTCGTGCGGCCATTTTGGCCATGCTCTCCAAACCAAGTTTACAGAGACTTTACAAAGCCGATTTCGGCTGTTTAAAGTTTAAAACTGCAGTTCACGTGTAATCTAAGATTATCGTTAAGCAAAACTCAGTTTAAAGTGGTAAACTCTCGTAGTGAAATAAGTTCTAAATATCGCGTCATTATTCAAATCAAAGCAAAATTTTCATTCTCGCTATTTCAAATTGTTAAAAGTTAACCAAACAAATCCCAAATTTGTTCGGTGGAAACAATATAGACTACTCCAAATGCTCATTTTTTAAGTTCACGTCAGTGTGAACAGTTTAAGCATCAGCGGTTTACATCAATATATTATACATTTAGTAAAAGTTTTAACTGCTGTAGCGTAGACCTACTATAATATTAGCGTACAGTTCGATGTACACAAGCTACGATGTCAAGTTACTAACGACATGGCTTTCACAAATTATTAGCCTTCACTTAAGTCGAGACTAAATAATTGTATTAATTTCGCCAGACATCGCTTACCGAAACTTTTGCTACATTAGAGCGAACCGCTATATTTTCAAGAATTATTTCTGATTAAAAAATGACTAACCAGTTACGAGCGGCTCTCTTATCTGCCTACTGAACCGACGTCTTATGCCCTGCATACGCTACTGATAAGAGTACTCCACAACATTGCTGAGTAACGCCCGCCTGCTATCTTTTATGAGTGATTATCTAACTGGATATAAGTTCATTGGAAAAGTGAGTTTGTTTTATCCCACAGTTGGTGTCGTCCCAGTTTGGGCAAGCCATTTAAACACTTTGAATAGAATCAATTGAAAATTCTGATATGGCATGTCACAAATAATGGGCGCGGTCTACAGCAATTTTCATCACCATGTTTTTTTTTTTTTTTTTTTTTTTTTTTCCCCGTTTGTACCAGATATGTATTTTTTCGTTTGTACCAGATAATTTTTTTCTTATTTAAGACAAAAAATGTGACTAAACTTCGCTCTTATGAAACTTTTTTATCTCTCATAGTTTTATCGTAATAGTTTGTTGAAGTCAAATTTTGCACGTTTCCGTTTTAATGACTACGTAAAACCAAATGACATACAAATTCACAGTGGATAAAGACGTCGCAGGCTACAATGTCGCGCCCATAAAAACAAAGATTTTTTTTTTTTTTCAATTTAAATATAAATTCTAAAACTTAAAATAATAATTTGAAAAATTAAAAAAAAATATGTTATTTTGTGGTTAAACATAGCTGAATTTGTAGCCTATCATATCGTAATTCTCATACAAATTTTTCAGTCTGGGAAGTGAGTTGATTTTAGCGTCGTCCTTAAAACGGAAACATGCAAATTTTGGCTTTAACGAGCCATTACGCAAAAACTATGCGAAATAATAAAAAATTTCATAAGAGGTAAATTTGGTCACATTTTATGTCTTAAAAAATAATAATAACCGGCACAAATATAAAAATAAAAACATGGTGAAGAAAATTGCGGTAGACCGCGCCCTTAAAGCATTCCTGCACACTTGCCTTAAGGGGACTCACTACCTGCCCTTAAAATGCGTTGCAGCGAGTTACGACTACTTTCTTTTTTGAAGAAACTATTTAACGCACATTATCTGTATATCTACGAAAAGAACACACACTTCAAACTATGTCGCTACAGGTTAAAAAATTCGCCACGTTTACTACAAACATTATTTTCTGGCCCCTCAAAACGGCAAAAAATGGCTTTTTCAGACTGCCGTATCTGGAAAATTGTCAATCGGATTCAAAAAACATAACTATAGAAGCAAACGTTACACTTTGAACTACGCTGGCCACAAATAAAATAATGTGGTCAGCGCTTGAAGTCCCATAGGAAAAAGGATAATAGTAAAGCAGTGCGCCCCAGCTGAGTGGCTTGCACGGAGAGACGGTAAAACATTAACATACGTCGGTTAGTAGTGCTCGTCCCTGCCTCACACAAACAAACGCAGCCTATCTAGGGATTACGAAGGAGAAAAATGTACCTACATGAAAACGATACTATACTCTTGCAGTCAATGTCAATAACATTTTTGCACAGCGTAAATTTCATTTGAAATATTGACAAATACAAGGTAACTATGCTACGGCACAATCACAATATGAGGAATCAAGATATAATTCAATTGCTTTGATATATTTCGTTAGCAATTTTTATTTCTGCTGCAACCTTAGAGTGGACAGAGTAAAGCTTACAGACTCCGACTTGGCTCTGTGTAAGCTTTGTGATTCTGTTTAGTTGTGAAGACTAGACTGAAAAGCCAGTCAAGCGAGAATACAAATATGCTGTAGGCTAAACAGATCAACAGCATTTATAGCGTATCACTTTCCCTACAAGAACAGATGTTGATCCTTGGTCATTCACGGGTCTGATATTGGTCAAAGTTTGCCCGGGATATTTCAGGGCAGTCTGGCTGGCTGTTTACCGCCGAACCTGTGATCTAATATTCCCATACTGATTAGTGTTTTGTATTTCACAGCAAATAAGCTCCACACTTTTTTTATAACCGACTGACTGAAAACCTTCCAGCTGAAAATATATCCTACAAAATGTACTATATACTATCACTGCTTCGACCACACGCTATTAGTCTACAAATCACTCACCAAGGTTGAGCACATACACTTTGGTTTGTATTTATTTCTTTATGCGTCGTTTTTTTTTTTTTCATTTGTGCCCGTCGTGATCTTACACTGTAAAAAAAAAATTTGTACTTTTACAAAGAAAAGCCTTGGAAACCCAGTTGCCAAAGAAATTCCTTGTAAAACTACAAGGGTTATCCTTGAAATTAAATACAAAGTATATATGTTTGTAAAATTACAAGGACTAGCCTTGTACCTGTATTTTCAATAAGGAAAGAATAAATAAATTTAAATGTTCATTGTACTTCATAAACAACACTGAACTTATGTATTAAATAACTTTTGAATAAAGGACGTATACAAGAGATTATTTATATATAAAAAAAAAAAAAACTCGGGAGGTGCTAAGTTCCGAACCACTCTCCCCACGATCGGAATCTACGCACCTTATCCCTAGACTACACCCACTGTGACTTACATATCGGTAGGTCTTTATTTATTTGTCTACATTCAATGTAAGGTTCAGTATTAATTTTTAATTTTAAAGCACGTAATTAATATAAATATTCACTTTATTCTAGAAAATACTTTTAAGAGGTTGCGATTTTCGCATTAGTAATTTCCGGCGAACTTACGATTTTTGTAGGCTACACATTTTTCTAAGACTTTTTTTTTGCAAACAAAATCCTTTAAATGTTGTAAACTAATAATTTTACAAGCAATATTTTCAACACTTACAAACGTTTGTACAACTACGAAGAAATGCCTTGTCATATTTTACAAAATAATTTACAGTGCAGGAACTGTCGGTATAGGTACGCCTACAAGGAATTCCTTTGTAGTATTACAAAGTTTACCTTTGTAACTTCATAAACTAATGATTTTGCAAGGATATTCCTTGTACTTTTACAAGGACTTGTAAAAGTACAAAATATATCCTTGAAAATTTTACAAAAAAAAATTTAGAGTGTACAGATATTTGTGCATTCATTGCAATGTGCGTTAAGGCATGTAGACAAATCTGGGAAGCAATAAGTCCCAAAATAACAGCAACCTTTTCCTTTACAATGCAGAATAACAGTCATTTCATTATTCAACATTCGCTATATTATATATATATATAACATTTCTAATATAGTAGGCCTATATCATGTTACAGAGTACGAACGCCAGTCACGTTGTGACGAAATGCTTATGTTGATAGAGTTTCTGAAAAACTAGTCCTAGTACAGTATACAGTCAAGAAAAGTTGGTGAATATAAGGTCATGCCCCACTACGCATCGTCTGCAACTGATCTGGTACAAAATTTAGGATGACAAGCGTAACCGCAGATGAGCTGGATAGACAGGTCTGGCGTTAACTGATGAAAATGGAAGGACGTTATAAATTTCTTCAATTTAAGTTATCAATAAAAATTACTTGTTTACTCATTCATTGTTTCCACTGAACTTAACGCAAAACTATCTGCGAATTTATTAGTTAAAATCCCTTCAAGATACACCTCTGCAACAGATGGTCTAGCATTATTGACAACTTTGAAACTACGTGCAGTTTCATAGAAGTGCTGTGCTAAACCTTGGATCCTACGACGCTACCACGTGGCAGAAATGGTCGAAAACGCGTTTTAAAGTATCACGTTACACCGCAAATGTCAATCGAAAAACACGAGAACTCGCACCGGAAAATTCTAAACCGCGTATCAAATTTCCAACAGTACAGTAAGAGCGTAAAATGTTATTATACAGTACAAACAAATCTGTCTTTTTTTAAATTGAATTAAAACGTTACATATAGCAAATTGCAGTGGCACATATTTGCTGAACTGAATGTGTACAAAGCTTCCATAAAGAAAGGGTCGAATCCGGTATTCCTCTCAATATCTTGATTTCGGACTCATTACAGTTCTGTATAAAACTGCCACACAAAAAATATAGCCAACTCGAGAACCTATTTCACAACATTGTTTCATCAAGTGTGGAAAATTCACCTGATTTCTTAATTAAGTACGTTACCAACTAGACGAAATGGATGCAAGGAATCCAGATCCGACTGTCTGGGACGCCTGGGTCTGAATGAGTCCTAAAAAGTTAGAGGTCACTTGTGAGTTCTCCTTAAAAACAATTTGTAAATGAAAGTAGAACTATATTAGAAGTGTAATTATTATTTGTTTATACGTTGTTTAGTCCACAAAAAATGCAGTCATCGGTTTGTATAATATTTTTCTTCCATTAAAATTTTTTTACTCATCTGGGGGATTTTTAAGTACCAACTGGGGGAACTACGAGACCATGAGTTGGTAACACCGCATTGGCCCGTCCGCAGTATGCTGCAGCTGCAGCCTGATTGATGTCATTGGAGGTAGAGGGCACGGCCGTAGAAGAACAGGTCTGGACACTCGCCAGGAAACTTGACCCCCTTGTTGTTTGGTTGCAGTTCACCAAGTTACCGAGAATATTGTGTTTTATTGGCGCTCATGTTACGGCGGTCGTACTAAACTCCGCCCACTTCCTTTCCGCTAAGATAAACAATTTATCAAAACGTATTTTTTATCAATTTATGAAACACTTCCTTCGGTCACAAATTTAAGAAAAGGCTACAGCAATCTTTATTTACTTTATAAATGTAACAATGGGAAAAAAGTGGACGGAGTTTGAGTTCGACCGCCCGGAAAACAGCGCCAAAAATACGACATTCTCGGTAACTTGACGAACTACAGCCAAACAACAAGGGGGTCAAGCAAAATACATTGTTAGATAGGCGAGTGTCCAGACCTGTTCTCCTACGGCCGTGGTAGAGGGTTACCCGGCCGGAGTGGGAAGCGACGATGCGACCCGAGTGTTCTCTCAGGCGCTGTCTTGTAACAACCAAGTCAGGTTACGAAGCGCTGTACTTCAGACAAGACGGAAGAAGCAACTGTCACCTGGCTTGTTAGAGATATACGAGAGGTCAGAGAACTGTAGATTGTCACCAGTCTCTGTCACGAAACTGCTGGTGTGTGGCATAGACCACTTCAGTAGATTATCTCTCCTTATCGACGCGTCTCAACACGGAGTGATGTAAGCTATCGTCGCGAACAAGACAAGTCATTGTGAGCGAGAGAGAGAGAGAGAGAGAAAGAGAGAGAAAGAGAGAGAGAGAGAAAGAGAGAGAGAGTACACGTGTGGAAGGTTACATGATGCAGCTCACAATAAACGGCGCAGACAGGAGGTGGGGGAGGAGGTTTTTGTAGTGGGAAGGGGCGAAGAGCGAATGATGTCATTTCTGATAGCAAGGAGTGATGTTTCAATTAGCAGCTTGCTTCGAGAATACCAGCACGTGTCTTTTTCTTTCGCTTTTTCGCACTGTCGTTACAAGAATGACTCTAATGACACACACTAACCATTCACAACACATTGCAGACTGTCTGGGGAGATGTGGGGAGAAGCGGAAAAAACAGTACATGAACTAATCGTGTGGCCGTACGTTGGGCCAAGCTTACAAGGAGAAAAACGAGACACCTACTTTTTTTCCCTTCAAGAGTTCAAGGCGACATAATACATCCACTGGATGCCCTCAGAGGTTAGCATTGCCGTATATGAATCAACTGGAGCAGGTACAAGTCACAGTGTAGGTGGTTTGGGATAAAGTTAACACTTTTGAAACCTTAGTTACTTCTTCCTTTTCCACCAATTTTTAATAGAAACAAAAATTATTAATAAATAACCCTGATTTTTGACTCGAAGCACATAGGCATCTGCATGCCCTGGCGGATGACATGAAATGAAGCTCTACAATGAAGAAATGAAGCTCTACAATGAAGAAGTGACGGAATGAGAAAGGCGGGAGAAACGGGAGATCCCCGAGAAAACCCTCCGGCCAACGGCAATGTCCGCCACATTTCCCACATGTGAAAAATCCGGGCTGAACCCGCAGGGGATCTAACCCGGATCGCCTTGGTGGGAGCCGAGTGATCTGACCACTCAAGACACCGCGGCCCCGACAATATAGACAAAAATTGAAGTGAATAGATTGCACCGTACTCAACAGTGAACATCTGAGGTCACAATACATAATATTCTTTAATTATTATTCTATACAAGCTAGTCTTTAAAAGTGCTCACTTTATCACGAACCAACTATAAGTATATGAGTATTCTCCGTAAACTGCCTTAAATACTTATAATGAAAATACGACGCTGCAACGTTTATAGCGCAGCCAGAAAGCAAGTTATCTTGCGTTCTACACGGAATTATGGCTCCGATGGCGCTCACTGGTGGTACGCTGAATACGGCCGAACATTCACCGAGAAAAAAAAAATTTGTTGGTGCAAACAAAATTTGAAACAACCAAATCATTGTATGAGGGCAACGAAATATTTGTTTGAGGTATACAGTGTTCATCTTTTCGCTCACGCACGCCAGACTGCCATCTTCCGCAAGTCAACTAAGTGGATTTAGTATCAATATTATTTTGTTGACAATTTGTAACAAGTTGTTTGTTTACACAAAATATTTATTCGGCGTCCTATAGTAACCAAATATACGATTGACACAAACAAAGTGCGTTTAAATGAATAAATTGGTCGAGGGAAATAATTAAATTTGTTTGGAGGACTCCAAGCTTGGTCTTACCAACAAAATATTGTTTAGCTGAAGCAAACATCACCCAAACAAATATATTTAATTAATGAGAAACAATTATTTCTCTCGGTGTTGCCACAGGCACTTCCCTGTACAATTATAATCGCCTCACAATGGAGCACTTTCAACGGGCGCGCTTTCCTTTCAGCTCTCATAACGCTATGAATTCATTCTTATGAAGTGTCATTAACATTTTCGCACGAGTATAAGGATTACTTTCCACGAGCTCTTCAAGCGACGCAAGTGGAACAAAGGACATAATATGATTTTAAAAATTATCATTTCAGTTGTCTTTGAACTAGACACTACACTTCTTTACACAGTACTCATGAAATTAAATCTCTACATCGGGTGAGATATAGGAACTAAACAGTTTTGAATAAATGTCACTCTAAAAAATAGATCACTTCCTGATGTTGCACATTTGAAATAAACTAAGCATAAACGCCTAACAGCTCACCAAGCAGATAACCCGGAAGTTCCCTACCATTTTACTCTCCTCCCCTCCCCCCTCGAAAAGCCCAACTCCTCAAGATTTTAGCGTCTAATATTCTAACTCAATCCATTATTCATTGCAAACTTCACTGAAACTACGTTGGTAAATATACATGAAAAATTATATAAAATATAGTAAGAAGGTTAAGTATTTCAAACGGTATCAGTTAAACGAGAACAAACTTCAGAATCCCGTAGTGAGAAACTGGGTTTTAAGAAGTGAGATTCATCCACTGCTGCATGGTTGTAGGGTAAGTGGCTGGCGAAATTCATCCTCTAGAGTTTAAAAAAAAAAAATAAAAAAAAATAAAAAAACATATTACTAGCATAAGGAGAGAGCAATATGAATACGTGGTATCCAGCTACTTCCAAAGGATGCTGTTCGTGAAACAGCCAACAGGTAGGTCACAGGTACAGTCGACATATAAGAACCGAAGGGGAAGCTTTCAACATGGCTATTGAAATCAGCGTGTCACTGCAGCAAGGTTACACGTTCGTGAGACATTGACAATGTATGTGGCCCATATACGTGCCTAGGAAACATCTCACTGTCGTAACCGCCTACACCTTTTCCAGTCCGCCTAACTTGCCGAGTCATAAGAATTGCAGCACGTTTCTAAACAAGTCTCCGCGAGAAACTATCTTCGCATGAACAGAGCAAACAATTCAGGCAACTCGAGAAGGCAGCGCCAGGCAGGCATCGGCTGTCCGGTTCTAGCAACCACCTAGAGTACCGCTCAGATTGCCTTACGGTTGGTGGAAATTAAACGTCTGATTTTTTAAATTTTAGCCATCTTTCATGTTTCAGTTCAGGGACGTAGTTAGGAATTCAGTTTGGGGGGGGGGGGGCATTTTGATATTAACGTCCCTCCAATTAGAGCGCGGGTATCCTCTCCCACGAAAATTTTGATTTCAAGGTGCGAAATGGCGCTATTTAAATGTTTTTCATGCCACAATGTAGAATATACCGTTTCCGTGCTATACAGCCGTTACAATGTGTCTGATGTGTCGGTGTTTTATTTAAATAAATTTTCTGAAATGTAAAATACAAAAATAAAATTTAGAATTTTTTTGAATTCCAAAAACATTTAATTTTTTTGTTTTTACATGTTGTAGCCTACAAAATTGTTATACAATGTTACTTTTTTCAGTTTGGTATGTCGGTTTTAGTGGCGCACATAAAAACGTAAAATGCAAATTTGGATGATTACGAGTCATTACACATGAACTCTGAGAGATAAAACAATTTTCTAAGAGCAAGATTTAGTCAATTTTTGTGTAAAATAAGAAAAATAAATATCTGGTAAAAATAAATATGACGATGAAAATTGTTGAATACAGTGCCAATAAGGATTTATATTGGCTCCTCGCGAATCGGTCTAACGTACAATGCTAAATATCCGTGCGAGGCGACGAGCATGTGGAATTTCTTGCAGTAACTCTCTCTCAAGGTGTCTCTGGACAGAAAATTTTTATTGTTTTAAAAATGTTTATATTTGTTCGAGAAATATTTTCTTTTGTATACATGCATTGTGACTATTTTTCACAGCAATGAAAATTTTTCAACTCTCATAGTTTTCTTATAATGGCATGTCAAAGTCCAAATTTACAAAAATATTCACGCTGAATAACATTGTTGTAGACTACATTGTCTCCTATATAAGAACAAAAGTAAAATATTTTTGTATTCACAAAAATTCTTTAATTTTTTAACAATTTAATTTTAATTTCAGCAATTTTTAAAATACAAACATGCTGTTACAGCGTGTTCGTAAACACGGCTTTTTTTTAACGAAACTATTCCATATACGCCCATTGTATCAATGTAAGAAAAGAACACACTTCAAACGATGACGGAAGGGTAGTTTCAAAGCACCACGTCGATTAATTAAATCATTTCGGAGCACCCCAAAATGGCTAAAAACAGCTTTTTCAACCCGTTATATCTGAAAAACACTACTACCGAGATTCGTGTGCAACTACAGTAGAAACATGCAATGGACTTCGCTTCAAACTTTCCAGCGATAAATGATGAGGTCATCACTGAAAGTGTCAGTCAGGCGAGTGACCTACGATACCACTGCACGCCGTTCCAGTTGTGTTGCGGTAGAGGCGATACCGCATCAGATGAGCCAGTCAACATCGCCCTTGGCACAACTGCAAATAACTAAAATATTTTAAAACCAAGTACTTTGAAAAAAATTTAATACAATGTACAATCATACGATACACAATTTTGAGTGTGTTTTTTTTTTTACCAAATTACCGTTTGATAGCCAAAAAATTATATACTTTCATTCCGACTCATTTTAACAACAGAATATGTGATATTTCAGGTGCCAAAATCTAAATATCCGTTCGGCGTATTGCAACAGAAAGATTCAGATACAAACGATGATATGTAAGTGTTAAAAAAATGTAAGAATGAATGTTTTAAACATGAATTAATCTGCGTTATTCGAAACCACTGCAAAACTAAAGAGCGAAGCCTTAACTTGTCCTAAAAACCATACGACCTAAGATTTTTTTTTAAAAGTGACTGTGGATAAATGCAGATATGACCGGTAAGAACACTTGACACGAAAACTATGAGAGCTGGCAATTTTTCACTACGCTTTTGAGTGAATTGTACATTCTCAGAACACGAAAACATTAAGAAATTTTGCGGCTTCGTAATGTTATTGTACGAAGCAGACTGCCCTCGGTTAGTACTCGCTATACCCATAAATCAGGCCAGAGATATGCGAGTATATTCCCCGGCGAGCCAAGATGTGCTTAGATTGCAGTACAGGGTTATATGGACATTCCTTCTCTTTTTTTCATCGCACGGTAACTGCCGTTAGCACTGTCCATGTTTCGGCGCACGCTGTTGCGAAAAATCCTAAAAATTTTCGCTTTGTAACTTTGATTTTAAAATTTTTGCTTATTGTACAGAATCGTGTACAGAATCATTTACACAATTTTAAGGGGTTTAAAAAATAAAAAATAAAAAATTATATATTTTGAACTTCGTACTGTTTTCATGCATCCTTAAATATATCACATCATAACTTACGAATCAAAAGCAAAACGTATCCAGATTTTTATGGTGTGTAATTTCATATATCCGGACGCAAACTGAAAAATCTGAAGGCTATTTTTTTTTTCGTTAGTTGTACAGAATTTTTTTTATAACATAATGTGCGCTTTCTAACAAACTTAAACATCAAAAAGTTGGTCAGTGAGAAACTTATTTGCTATTCAAATTAGATGGGGGATGAAAGCGAGGAAGTTGTTCGTAATGAGCTAAATCTATTTTTAAAAGCAAGACGTACCAGGATCCTGGTACACGTACCAGTTTTCAGGGTGCTGTACCCTGTACCAGGACACTTTCGTCCTGGTACGCAAAAGTACCAGGATTTCAGAATTTTGCATTTTATTGTATTAAAATCCATCATTAAGCAGTATTTTCAGCACAGCCTTTCCAAACAAAAAATGTGTTTTGGCACGATAATTCTTCTGAATTCAGAGCATGAATCTGCGCATGTAGTTATTGCAGTTATTGCATCATTCAAGCTTTGGTAGACATGAACATCTGATTTTCTGTTAATTAAGAGTGTTCTTTAAACATTTTCAATATATTTTTTTCTCTTAAAATACTCAAGGCATGTTTTAGTACTTCATATTTTTTCATGCCTGTAAGCACTTGCGAATTTTTTTTACTATGTACCAGGTTTTCGTTTAAAGTATCAGCTTTTTTGTGGTGTCAGTACCAGGATTTCGGAGTTACCATCTAACTAACAACCCTGGCTTGCCGTACAAACTCGACAGCTGAGTGTCCCTTGAAGTGTTGGCTGAAGAGAAAAACCTTCCCGTTATCTTTGCTGACTATGACGTTATGAATGGAATGGATAATAAATAAGACACAGGCTCAATCAGCAGCTTTATTCGTCCCGTGTCCTAAACTAGCTCAGTAGTGTAACTACAGTGTCTCGCGGTCGAGCGGTTTGTCGTATATGTTACTGATTTCGAATCAAAATTTCATGTGTGAAATTTTTTGTTAACATGTATTTATATTGAAGGCAAAACAGTAAAAAGTCGTAATATAGGTAGACTACGAGAAAGGGAGCGAAATATTTTATTTTAGCAACAGTATACATCAAACTTCCATGAAAAATTGAAATCATGAAGGAAATACAAACAATAAATGATTCCAGTAAACAAATTTAAGGCAATTATACTACTTTTCTACTACTTATATGACAACTATTTTTTAAAATTCCTAAATCAGAGAAAACATAAAAATAAAGCTCTCATACAGTTTGTTTGTAAGGTTTTACTACGTTGTCTAATTTGTTCTTTTGGCAAAACTATTTACATGATTTCGATAAGTTTTCGACTGAAGAAAATTCGTTATTACCTTCAACCTTATGTTTAAGTATTGAAAAAGTACGTAATGCACAGTAATAACAAATTAAACAATACTGGTAAACATTCTGTTTTATATGTGCTCTCGTTTAGGCTTAAGATATAATTATCAAAGTAGTGGAAATAAGTGACACGCCTAGTTGACATCACGGCAGAACATCAATATACTCTCTTTTGTTTGATAACCAAGCGTGGTGCAGCAGTGGTATAACACTCGCATAGCATTCGGGAGGACACGTTTTCGATGACCGGCTCCGACCATCCTGATTTCGGTTTTCCACTCTAGGCGAATGCTGGGTTGTTTCCTCAACAAAGGCCATGGCCGATTCTTCCTCCCTTTTCACCCGTTTATCACTACCAAGGCCTTGTGCTGTTCGAGGACACGTAAAAACGTCCAAGTTTTTCAAAAATCCCCCCCTCTCCCACTTGAAATGTATTCTTAGCAGACAAAAAAGTGACAAAAATAAGACATGTATTTCAGTTCTCATACGATATTGGTTTTGAATGATCAATCTCATAGTCATCAACCACGTTTTTGTCTTCAGACAGATGCTACCGAAATGGAAAAAATATTTTGTTGTGTCAGAAGTAGCTATAATGATTAAAATATATGTGATAATTATTTATTTATGACATGTTCGTTACAATTCAAGTAGTGAATTAATATCAGCGGAGTATGTGGATTGTTTCTTATTTAAAGTTATAGAAAATGCCATTAATTACATATTTTGAAGTGTGATGCTATAAAATTTGTAACAACTAGAATAATAAAGAATATAATATTTTAAAGCTCAAAATTTTGAATTGGTTCACCTCCCGAACTTCGTAGCGTGGCTGCGATGTGGCAACAGTACTCGCCATAAGATCTGTACTGCAATCTAGGTTGGGACGCTCTACACGTGCTGACGCAACACAATCCAACAACCTTATCAGTGGACCGACTAGATGACTGGCCAACACGGCATTCTAGAGACTATCTATGTTACGTGACCAGCGACTGTTTGTTCCATACCGCTGCTAACTCGGCGCCTACGAGGATACACACTTCCAAGAACTAGCACCTCATGCAATATTTTCAACAAGTCGCTACCGTCCATTCTTGGCTCGTCTTTCGTCAGTTTTGACGTAGCCTACAACAGGACTGGCACTAGTTGAGCGACTGTCACTTGGGAGATAAGGCAAAACTTACACACATAGTTTTGCAAGCATCGGCAAGTCATATACGGTATACCTTGGTACATTTTATCACGTCGGCATTCCTTGACCACTACTACTGCCATTTATGTAATAACCCTCAGGAAAACTATGTACTTACTTCCTCCCGAAAGCTACTATTTAACAAAAGCAGTGGACTATTGAAAACAATTATAAAATTTTATTTCTAATTCATAAAATAAAACTGTATACAGAGTTGTATAATAATAAATCTCAAAATTAAACTTACAGAGAAAAATTAATCTAAGATCTTCGATCACACTCGTAGGGTTACGATTACACAAAATTCAAAGTGGAAAAAAAAAATTATACTACTACATCAAATTTTAGCCAACATTAACTTCACCTTCACACGTTCCCGATTCTCTCTATCAGCATATGTACACTAAACTTTGACGAATTCGTAGAAGTTTGTTAGTTACAATTCTCTATTAATCATTGAACTATAACTTCAAAGTCCATAGAAACACACATTTTTGTACATTCCGTAAGTGCAGTGGTGAGTTTTCGAGAAGAGAGAACACGTGAAAATTATATAAGGTTTCACCATGAACTAAAGAAAGTCGGGGACCGTTACAATAAAATATTCTAATATTATAATTTAAAACATAAAATTGCTCATTCAGCTCGTCTTTGTGAGTTTTTCAATAGTGACAGAAAAAATATAAAAAGGACGCTGCATGATCCTAATACACTTTCACTAAGTTGAACTTATATCAAATTTTCCTCCCTAAAAAAACTGATAGCGAAAGTGCCAGTTTCGATTGGATTCACCACCAAGAAAAGAACACCGTGATTCGGACGTGACGATATTTTGTAATTAGTAAGAATAAGACAAGTTGAGACGGTTGTTAAAAGGGCGTTGTACATAATTCAAAGCCAAAATCATTAATCTATAACTGTAGGTTTCTTGAAGACAATTTGCGAAAGTTAAACAATAGCAATCCTAGACAATAGTTTCGGCCAACATTTTAAACAAAATTGTTTCCAGTGTTACGAACTACTGAGGCATAATCTCTGACGCCGGAACGTCGTGCATTTAACCGGCGCAAGAAATTACGCGTAATGAATTAGTAATTTTGGATAAATATTTACTCATAAAGTTGGCAAACACCATTGTCTAGGATTGCCATTGAGTATTACATCCATATTGGCTTCAAATAAAGCGTAGGAAACCACTTTATGCTTTCAGCGTTTATTTACATACCACGCACTCTTAAACGACAAAATTCAGTATATTGTTCGACAGTTTTGTGGTCGGAGCAGCGCGAATTTCGCATAGATCATTTCCTTTTTTGCAGCGCGATTTGGGGCCGTTAATTATTTAGGACAAAAGTGCGGTCTACTATTCAGTGCGCGTATTGAAAGCCAGATATATACAGTGCCCTTGACATAGATGTGCCACGTACGCCACAGATAAAAAGTGATGGGTGGTCATGCCAACGGCCACCCTACCGCCTCACGTTATCCTTCCAAGCCAACGCCTCAACGCGTGCTATTAGTAATTAGCAGCCGGCACGTAGGAAATACGCCTGCAGTTTCCGCAAAACAGGCTCATCCTATAGCTATAGACGGTTCGGCATAAAGCGAGCACTAAAAATTTAACTTTTGAAATTATCACTTGCCGTTAATGCATTAACATTGACAATGGTTGCCTTACTGCTTGTATAGCTGGAAACGAATTAACCGAATGTAGTTCCGTGTATTTTCCTATTTAAATACAACAATACTGAAAAAAAAATAAGCTGAAGTCAAATCTGAATTTTGTATAATTAATATTTTTTTTATCATACTAAACATTCCAACTACCTGCTCATTCTATCTACCATGCGCTAAAGTTCGGTGTCCAGGGAAGTAGACATTTCTCGTCTTAAGCCGTTACGTGCGGAAAGATATGGATTGGCTGGAAATAGAAATTTAGCAGGTTTTTTGTGTGTTCACTTCATCCCGAACCGCCTATAAAAATTAAAGCGTCTAGATTGTACCGTACAACATTTAACTTATAAGGTCACAGTAAATAATACATTTTTACTATTATTCTATACAATATGCTATTCGAAATGAATTTATCGCGAACCACCTACTATACACAAACAGTGACGCACACACTACTTTTGTCAAAATTTGTTAAATGGGAGAAATCCCAACAGCTTAGCCACGGGGGCGATTATCTTCAACATTTGTGTTATCAGTTTCTCAATGACGTTGGAGATAATCACCACGACTAATCTCAAACCTTGCGATGTTATGATATGACCGTTCATTGTTGACGCAGCACTTTTAAATTCTTGTCCAGAAACTACTTTCGTGCTCCATTCTGTATCCTTCCGTCCAGCGTTAATAATTTCGTTATTTTCCTACTAACGGACTGGTTTGAATGAAAGTTCAGTTGGTACAACTAACAACTTAAGTTGCCACTGGGAAACATGCTGGGTACAAAATTATGTCTAGTTAAATATATTTCTGGATACAACGTCTGTAGCCCCAGCTTGCTGTTTGTTGCTGTATTCAGAAAATTCAGTTATAATTTTTAATTTTAAAAACAAATTTAGCACAAGGCCGTGGATAACTTTACCAGTTACTATAGATGGTTAGAGAGAATTGTATGTCGCGAACCTTGTTCGTGCCAGCATATCCTTGAAAACACTGTATGCAGTTTCTTGCAACGTGTATGATTGGGTGACATACATCTGATACAACGTAGCTGTCTGCAGACCAATAACAGGCATAAAATATTACAACAGCGGGATTCTTATTGGCTCGGTCAAATAGGGTAACAGCTCCACGTACAAGCGAAAGCCAGTAATGCTGTTACCTTATTTGACTGAGCCAATAAGAATCCCGCTGTTGTAATATTTGAAGACAGCTACGTCGTGTCAGACGAATAATAACCCGGTCACGCATGTCGCAAGGAACTGCAGCGTTTTCAAGGCTACGTTGGCACAAGACATTTCGCGATACACGAGCATCTCTAGCCACTATTCTTTACGCAAGAATATCAAATGGCAATAATTAATTTTAATTAACTCTATTTTCCATTCGAATTCGTGTTGTTTACAGCACTGCAGTTATCTTGTCCAAGTTCTTGGTAGTAACTTTATGGTAGTGTGCCTAGACTGCTCCTGCCACGCGGCCACAACCACAACCCTGGCCACTTATTCACGAGTCATCCAAGTGCAACTGCAATAATGCTGAGGAACACAAGTTTCAGTATTAGGTAAATGCGGACACTTATGTGAATGACTAAACTGCGAAATTTGCATTACACAACGTTATATTGACATAACTTCAAACTCGCAGCAATTTTAAATAAAATCTGTTGCTGACGTACATTGGACCAGAGAGGCGACAACTAAATAGGGCCTACGTCCGTTATTGAACTTTCATTATTTCCGTTGCACCAACATCGAACTGTAGCTGTAAAATGCCAATTAAATAAATAAATAAAACTATTGGTTAAATAATATGATATACACAAAACTATCTTTCGTCTCAAAAGTTAAATGGTACATGTTAAGCGTTTTAAATGGTACATGTGAAGCGTTTAAAGTACTTTCACACATCACCTGCAAACAATGTCTGTGGTCTGCATATTTTGGCAATGTCTACTCTCATATCAGCTACGGTATAATTATATTGGGGACAAACTAGATCACATTTTCTGTTTTTATCGTTCAAAAAATCATTAGAATTATACTCAACATTACACATTCTGACAGCTGCGAGACATTTTCGAATATGTTGGTATTCTAACGGTGCAATGCATATACTTATGTAAATTATTACTTTCTATCCATAAACATAAACTTAACTGTAATAATACTGATGTGCATGAACATTACACAAGAACAAATAAGGACTTCCACTTGCAACAGGCAAATAAGAAAAAAACTCTACAATCCGTAAGAAATGCTGGTATCAGGTTATTTAACAAATTACCCGCAGTACTAAAAATATTGAACTATACAGTTTGTTTAGATACCTCTCTGATAAGGCATTTTATAATACTGATGGCTAAACACAGTACAGCTCTGTAATTTTTTAATGTACAACCTAATATTCGATCCCGGCACAACTAGAGGCAGAAATAGTCCCTTTGCTAAACTAAAAATACTGATATGTGTAGCCTGTATTAGAATAATCGTATTCGGGAGGACCTATGGTTCAATTTCCAGTCTGTCCAACCTTGATAGTGTTCCTTGCATAAAGGCAACGTTATTCTTGATGCCCGGGAAAATGTCGCCAATATTCTTTCTTACTGATCTTTGTGGGTAAAAAAACACGAGAACACGGCTTACCTCGGGAATCAAAAGGTTAGGGCGGGAAGGATAATTTAATTTACCTTTTTTTATCTCGTCGACAGCGAGGGCATAACAGACTGTTTAAAACACTTTACCCAAGGTGAACTATTAAAAGAATCGGTCATGACTCATGACTGACGCTAAGGAACCATCCCAGCATCGCCTGCAGCGATATGGGGAAACCATGGTAAATGGCATTCCTCCTAATTTTGTACGGCAACTAAAGCCGTAAAATGATCACATTTGCGTATTACCTCAAATTCCTAATGCTAAGTTATTACAGTCTTTAGACTTAAATTAAGAGAAAAAAAAGATATGACCAATAAATAGTTCATCTGCATCAGAATTGGAATAATTTACATCGCGCAAATAAACATAGTTTCAGTAACTTACCTAATTAACTTAAGGCATAAACTTATACTATATATTAGTTCCTTATTTCTTCACAGAACGTCACAAACAAGAACAATCACTCTTTGCAGAAGCCAAACCAATTATATAGTTATGCTATACTCGCCATATCATGAAACTAAAGTTTTCGTCAATTGGTCTACCTTATTTGAAAAGATGTCATTTTACAAGAAATTTTTTCCCAACATATTGTTATCCTAAGGTGGTTAAAATAATTCGGCGACAAATTTTGCCGAATTTCCAGATAGAAGGTATACATTTAATAAGTTAATAAAATAATTTTACACCACACTAAATTAAAATACACACACGCTTTTAATTTTAACTTTACGAAAAATAAGATCTGCGAGCAACAAGTTTAGGTCAACATGAAAATACATTTATAAAAATGTAAACACGATTGTTCGTCGCCAGAGATACATTACTACATTACATATACATCGGTTGCTAAGCAACGAAGGCGGAAGCGACACTAGGCGGAAATGTTTTTTTTTTTTTCTTTTTCTTTTCGTCTGCGTTCCCATTTGCTGAAACCCCTACACACGCGGTACAAAATAAAATATAAACATATCATACACGTCTACACGACAGCGGCTTTTTCTTACACGAAACGTGCAAGTCGCAATAAACTGTGTCGTAAGAAAACATACCTTCTATCCAGAGGCGTATCTAGGGTACGGCAGGTAGGGCTTAAGCCATGGGCGCCATCTGCACCAATGATTTTTTTTATTTTGAATTTTTATCAAATATAAAAAAATTACTGATACTGCAAGGGACTTAACTGACCAGCGCAGCCTAACCCTCCCCTCCATTCGTTCTCGTTGCTTCCCGTTCCCGCTGCTCTGGTCTGATCAGTTTACCTCATGTTTGTTTGCCATTGCCGGACAGACCGAACATTCAACTGTTGTTCTTGTTCGGTGAATCTAAACTGTAGTGTCGTCTAGTGTTGTGGCTAGTGAGTTTTGTTTCGTTGTGGTCAAACAGAAAGAAATAAACAACTTGGCAGTATTTGCAAATTTGCGGCAATCACTCGCTTAACTTAGTAGGTGTGCATGCAGCTAAGCAAGATGTACTTATGGTCACTTTTTTGGAAATATTGAAGCTCTGTATGTGTTCTTCTCTCGTTCAACTGTGCCTAACGTTGTCAAGTCAGATTCTGAAACAAGATGGAGTGCAAAGGCAGAATCAGTGAGGCTTATCAACAACCACCTTGCAGACATACTTAAGTTCTCCAGGATATGATAGGCGATCCAAATGAGACTAGTGAAACAAAAAGTGATGCATTTCAGCTGTACAACCGCATTTTGAGTTACGACTTTCTGACTTTCTTAGGATTTTGGAACAAAATACTTGTTTCTATTGACCGTGTTCAAAAGAGGCTGCAGGATCCTAGTATGAACTTTCAAGGTGCTGATTTGGATTTGCAAGCCCTCGGAGATTATTTTGATAACGAAACGGAAGTTCTGGTTTTGAGTCGCTCAGAAAGGAACTTGGTATCTGTCAAGAATTTGATGTTGAATATGAAAGATGTCGGAGACGTAAGAAAAAAATGGATGGAGAGAATTCAAGAGATGCCGGGTTAACTGCTAAGGAAGAAATGGAAATAGTCATTAAAGGGACTCTCGACCGTATTCACAATGAAATGAAGGAAAGGTTCGTTCGTTTAAATTATATTGATTCTAAGTTTGGCTTTCTTCTTGATGTGAAGTCACTGTTCTGCGATGTTGAGAGTGATGATCTTAAAGAATAATGCAAAAATTTGGGTGATGTGTACAGATGTGATACTGATGGACAGAAGTTATATGAAGAAATTTTGGATTGTAAAATATTGCTATCAACTTGGAGAACCACAATTATTTCACGACCTGAACAGCTTCTTGAACTTATTGTTCAATATGGAGATAAGAGTGTCTTTCCCAATCTTCGAATTGCCATTCAGATCCTGTTACCCATTGCAGTTTCCATTGCCAGCTGTGAAAGGTCATTCAGCAAGTTGAAACTAATACTTTCGTATCTGAGAGCATCCATTGGTCAAAGAAGATTGTGCGATCTTGCTCTGTTGAGTATTGAAAGAGAGGAAACTGAAGAAACCGACTTCAATGATATGATAGAAACATTTTCATTTATGAAAGCAAGAATGATAAACCTGTACATAGGCATATATTAGTTGATGAAGAGAACTGTGAACCTATCACCTATGTTTATTTCTAAAACAATGCATTTCATATTTTATGAAACAGGCTTATCGTTATGACAGCTATAGCCGATGTTTTTAAGTTAACTGTTTATGTTATTTGTGTAATTCACATACGGTAATTATTTGTGATATTTTCAAAAAAAATTTATAAACTTATTTCATCAAAAACATAAGTATATAGTTAATGACAAAGTATGCTTTTGAACACATTTTTATATTATTAGACTTTCATTTAATTTGTAACTAAGTCAGAGAGAATCTGACAATATGAGAAGATAAACAAAAGCATCCTTTATGTCCTCAATTATGTCGGCGCAGCAATTGCCTTAAAGCAAAAGTTTTACAATACTGTTTATGTAACAAACCTGTAGCTCTCTTAAAAAAAAAAAAAAAAAAAAAAAAAAAAAAAAAAAAAAAAAAAAAAAAAAAAA
>PNEQ01081129.1:0-37299 GCA_003012365.1 Medauroidea extradentata
CAGTGGCCAAGCTGTAAAGCCGAGCAAGTCAGTAGCCAGGTGTTGAAGTTCAGAAGGTCAGCAGCCATGTGTTGAAGTCCTGTAGGTCAGTGGCCAAGCTGTAAAGCCGAGCAAGTCATTAGCCAGGTGTTGAAATTCAGCAGGTGAGCATCCATGTGTTGAAGTCCAGTAGGTCAGTGGCCAACTTGTAAAGCCGAGCAAGTCAGTAGCCAGGTGTTTAAGTTCAGAAGGTCAGTGGTCAAGCTGTAAAGCCGAGCAAGTCAGTAGCCAGGTGTTTAAGTTCAGAAGGTCAGTGGTCAAGCTGTAAAGCCGAGCAAGTCAGTAGCCAGGTGTTGAAGTCCAGCAGGTCAGCAGCCAGTTGTTGAAGTCCTGTAAGTCAGCAGTCAAGTTTCGAAGCACAGCAGTTCAACAGCGTGGTGTTAAAAGTCCATTATGCTAGTGGATAGGTGGTATAGTTTAGAAGGTCGTAGCCAAGTGGAAAAGCCCTATAGATGAGCGGCCAAGAATTAAGCTTTACTCCTTTGAGGTTTCTGAATGGGAAAATATCCGCGGTGACTTACGAGTTTTTTTTTTTTTTTTTTTTTTTAATCCAACCATTCCTTCAAATGGCATTTTGCCACAGATTTTAAATTTTCTTGCAACTGCGTATAATTTTCTGTGGACACTAAGCAACAGTTGACATTTCTGACATGTGCTTCGATATTGATTCTTTAAAAAACTTGAATCATTCACAGGTGGTGGTGGTGTCGTATTGTAACTTATAACAAATAAAGCGTTCCAGTTTGTATAAAACGTAAACCATAAAAAATTAAGTGTACTGCCTACCTGTTCATAAGATGATCAGAACTGACAGAGTTACATGTATTAATGAACACCAACGATAGAGCATGTGGCAGCCGAGTGGGACCCATGTGTGGATTTGGATGTGCGTGAGCTGAAGAAGCAGCAAAGACAGGCAGCCATATAGGTGAATGCTGAGTGGAGAATGCAAGGGCAGGTTTGTGAGGATTTGCCTGTTAACTAAGGAAGGCTGGAGGGTGAGGGGTAACAGTAACAAAATTATGAAAAGGAGCATAAAGGAGCGGGGTAGGCATTGAATGCTTAGGAAGTTGGAGAAGGAGTGGAACTTACTTTCGGAAGAGTTGGAAATGGTGAGGTAGTTTGGAGAGTTTAGGAGGGAATCGAGGAGGATGTTACAGTTTGCCTGATTGCAAGTTTATTATTACTTGATACACGTGTTAGACAGCACCCTTACGATGCTGAAGTGTATCACAGTACATTAGACAAATTTTTCGAACAATAAGTTCAGTGAGAGTACATTATCGAGGACCTGTGCTTCCTACGGTAAATATTAAGTATAGCTGCTCATTGTCTACTGCCCAAATCAATTACTTTAATAAAGGCATAGTTTATTAATGAAAAATGTTTCTATAGATGTTAGCTGTAGTCGTATATAAAGACTATTGTAGTTTACTAACTTCAAAATTTTCTGTATTTTGTCATGTTAAGTTAGGTTAGTTTAGTTTAAATTAGTTTAAGATAGTTTTGGCTTTGTTACGTTATTTTACTAGTAAGTTTTTCATTTTTTGTTATGTTCGGTAATGTTAGGTTAGGAGGTAACCTAACTTTATGTAATCTAACGAAAAATGAAAAACTTTATGATGAAATATCCAAACCTTACCAAATCTAATCTAACCTAACCAATGAAAACAAAAAATTTTGAAGTTAAAAAAACTACAATTTTTTGTATGTCAGGCAGTTGTTCTAACATCCATATAAACATTTTTAATAAATAAATTGTACCTCTAAAAACACAAGTTTGGGCGGTACACGATGAGTAGTGATTCTTGATATTTAACTTCCCTGCCATCTGCGATGCTACAATTTTTCTATTCTGAATAGCAGACCACTGCTTGAAATATTTTCGCAGCTTGATATTGTGAACAGTGTGTCACATGTATGAATTGTTTGTTTGCTTTAAATACTATTATCTATAGAATTGCTTACATGTCTATATAAAATACCACACAGTATAGCAATGTGGACAACACTAAGAAGAACGAAATGTGAGTTGTGTGATACATGAATTTGCCAGTAACTGAACCCCACAGAAATAAATAGAAATAGTAGTAATTTTCATGTTCCTAAAAATGATTGAAGACCTTACGAAACAGAGTTCATTATTTTAGCATTAATATAAATTAAAAAAAAAAGTAAGTACTAAGTTAGCAGATTTACAAAACCTAAGTAAGATAAAAAAAAATTTAACTAATTTCAACAATATATGTACATTTAAATAAAACATTTATTATTTCATTGATGCATATTATTAATGGCCTACAATAGTGAGTCTTTATGTATGGTTGTATTCATAGTTTCTGTTTTATATTATTGTAAAATAAAATTACCGTAGTGTCTACGTGTTATGATAAGTTATGTTTGAGTATTATAATTTTTAACATATCTACTTCGATATACCTGCCTATATTCACTGTTAATGGGACCAAAAGAAGGCAAGGAAAAACTTACACCCCTATACATGCTCCTGCATAGGCTCTGGTAGACAGCCTTCGTAAGATCGTATCCTTAAAGAGAAATAATTTGGATATCTATAAACTCCTGCTATGCAATGTCATTGAACTATATCCTGTCTGAGGATAGGGTACAGTTGTAAGATCTCGAAGTGTCATGGCAAGCTCATCTAAGGTAAATTAACTTACTGTGTTATGACTGTGACTGACAATCCTTACTGATGTACCATGGACATTTTGACAGTCTAAATATTTTGGCTGTCCTTGTTTTCGCAGTTCGTTATATGTAATGTATTTTATTCGTTTATCCTAAAATTATGTTTAATGTGTGTTCATAGCCCCTCACGATTCCTTTTGAAATTTGTTACGCAATTATTATTACTAATTTAATAACAACAAAATATTGTTGCTTTTTGTGTGTTGCCCATGATTTTGATATTTAATTTTATTTAAATTGGTAACGACTTGAAATAAACCTCAAATATACAAACACTACTCCTATCCAAGGCTATTATCGCAGCAATGGGAAAGGACATACTGTGAGTGTTAGGTAGATTATTGTATTCAAATTCTTGTTTAAGAATTACCAAATCACTTTTAACAACACACAAAAAAAAAAAACTGCTGGGCTGTGGAATGGCAGTGGCAGGTTTCGCCCCGTTAAGAGTTAGTAGACGGTATCTTTCTATTTGCGTTCGAGGCACGGAGACGATGAAGGCGATAAGTCGAATATAAAACGTCCATCAAACACCTCAATGCGAAGGACAAACTAGCGTGCAATGTTTTCGTAGAACAGTTTTTCAATGGGACTTCAAGCTATGCCAACCTTGGCAACCAAAATAACCCCGCATCCACTGCAGGGTGCCACAACACATTTTTTTATATGTATATTAGTTCACTGCGCCTATTCACAATATTTACACAAGTTTAAACAATTGTATTTAAAACTTTTTTTTAATCAAAAGAAGGTATGCACACAATGATAAAAAAATATTTGGCACTTTTAAATTATTGGTTGAACATTGGCAACAAATCGGTTATGATGCAGATCACGTTTGCTATAAATTCCTATACTGGGCTAACTTCATAAAACCAAAAATTTTCACTAGCACAAAATTAAATCAAATGGAAAAAATTTAATTTTTTCAACCTTGTGGCATACATACACCAAGAAGTATTTTAGAGAATTTACCATTGTACGAAGAAGTCCTTGAATATTCTTAATGGTTGGTTGAAAGTTGCCAATAAGTTGGTGAACATATAGTTAATATTTGGTATGAATGTTTATTTTAGGCCAATCTTGTAAAACAGACAATTTCATCAACAGAAAAAAATACTAAATTGAGAAAACAAAAAGTATTTTTATTCAATCTCACATGCTACAGAGAATTTTCTAGACTTTAGAATTGCAAGAGTAATTTTTTGAATATTTTAAATGGTTGGTATAATGTTGGATGCTAGTTTTTGAACATATGGTAGTAATTTGTTATAAAAGTATATATTGGGGAAATGTTATTCAACCAAAATAACTTTACCAATAGAAAAAAATTAGAATATAAATGCCACGATTCTTTTTCCATACTTGAGGATTGGAATAGCAATTTATTGAAAATTTGATGAAATTGTTGGCAGAACATTGGAAACAAGTTGTAAAAAATAAGTTTGGCATGTTGGTATGTATGTCCTTCTAAGGCCGCCATAAACAATAGAAGAACAATTTTTTATACATCTGAAATGGCTGTTTTAACATTGCCACTAATTTGGCTAACTTCTCGTTGTCAATAAGTAATAAACTTTACGTTGGCACAAAGACACCAGCAGAATTTCTATAATAGGCGAACACATAGTAAAATAAATTTTATGCTTGAAAGGAAAAAAATAATCCAAAATAGCGATGATTTTATCACAAAAACTGCGAAAGTGAAAATTTACATTTTAATTTGATACGAAAAATTTTGTCCCTAATAAACCTGTGCATAATGATTCTATTATTGCCGAATAATATCCTCTGAGACTCCAAGAAGCTGAACAGCATGCAGTCAATTAAAAATATTTTACTATATGATCGACACTATTTCACCAGATTTTTAGTTCTGATAAATGAAAGCAGCAGACAAATATAAAAGAAAATATTAATAAGTACAGCAGCCCACATCGTCTATCGCTGAAGTCTTGCCATAATTTCAGTATTTTTACGGCCTTCTTTAAAATGATGCTTGTTGTCTGCTATTTGTCGTTCGTGTCGCACACTGCTGTTTGTGATTCGCCATTGCTCGTAAAATATTCCACTTGCTCGTAGATAGTTGGAATAGTATACCTCGCGAACACACCTAAGTGGCACCCAACATGGGGCTTGACGTCAGCTTTGTCGTAGAAAGTAGGAATAGTATACCTCGCGAACACACCTAAGTGGCACCCAACATGGGGCTTGACATCGGCTTTGCTCGTAGATAGTAGGAATAGTATACCTCGCGAACACACCTAAGTGGCACCCAACATGGGGCTTGACATCGGCTTTGTCGTAGAAAGTAGGAATAGTAAACCTCGCGAACACACCTAAGTGGCACCCAACATGGGGCTTGACGTCGGCTTTGTCGTAGAAAGTAGGAATAGTAAACCTCGCGAACACACCTAAGTGGCACCCAACATGGGGCTTGACATCGACTTTGTCGTAGATAGTAGGAATAGTATACCTCGCGAACACACCTAAGTGGCTCCCAACATGGGGCTTGACGTCGGCTTTGTCGTAGAAAGTAGGAATAGTAAACCTCGCGAACACACCTAAGTGGCACCCAACATGGGGCTTGACATCGGCTTTGCTCGTAGATAGTAGGAATAGTATACCTCGCGAACTCACCTAAGTGGCGCCCAACATGGGGCTTGACATCGGCTTTGTCGTAGAAAGTAGGAATAGTATACCTCGCGAACACACCTAAGTGGCGCCCAACATGGGGCTTGACGTCGGCTTTGTCGTAGAAAGTAGGAATAGTATACCTCGCTAACACACCTAAGTGGCACCCAACATGGGGCTTGACATCGGCTTTGTCGTAGAAAGTAGGAATAGTATACCTCGCGAACACACCTAAGTGGCGCCCAACATGGGGCTTGACGTCGGCTTTGCTTGTAGATAGTAGGAATAGTATACCTCGCGAACACACGTAAGTAGCACCAAACATGGGGCTTGACATCGGCTTTGCTCGTAGATAGTAGGAACAGTATTCCTCGCGAACATACCTAAGTAGCGCCCAACATGGGGCTTGACATCGGCTTTGCTCGTAGATAGTAGGAATAGTATACCTTGCGAACTCACCTAAGTGGTTCCCAACATGGGGCTTGACATCGGCTTTGCTCGTAGATAGTAGGAATAGTATATATACCTCGCGAACTCACCTAAGTGGCGCCCAACTTGGGGCTTGACATCGGCTTTGCTCGTAGATAGTAGGAATAGTATACCTCGCGAACGCACCTAAGTGGCACCCAACATGAGGCTTGACATTTGCTTTCATGAGCCTTTCACTCTGTGCACACTGCATTATTTTTCATTTGTATTGGTTTGGTTGTTTTGTAACTGTACCTTTTGCAAACAATCCCGATTAATTTAATATATTGTTCAAGCAAGCCACAATAGACTAAAACATGATTCTAAAAGTTTGTATTGTACGACATGACTAACGGAAAGAACTTCAGAAAAATCGTATTACATTGTTTGTTAGAAGTACACAATATATATTGTGGTTTGTTATTGCTTATGACAATGTATGGAACCAAGTATAAAATTCTGATGTAAACATTCTCAGCTTATTTAAGACAAAACTGAATCTTGCTTCTTGATTGCCGGTTTACTTATATGTGTCTCTGTTGTCACATCAAGCTTCGTTTCTGGAAGTCTTCCGGTTACATCATGGTCTGAAACAAATTATTCCGTGTGGTATATGCATTGTTTGTTATGCTGGTGTTAAAACAAAGGTTCATTCATTTTTTTCTCGACATAAAATGAACTCTTATTCACTTCATTGAACTAACATGTACACTCGGCCACACAAAAAATGTCGCCTCTCTACAGGCCAGAAATTTGTCTAAGTCCCACTTCGGGTATCTTCGGCAGAGTACAGAGGCACACATCGAAATCGCAACAACCCAACGAGCTCCTCACGACGCTCTCGTACCGTTCTTGAGACGCAGGTTCGAATCCCATTAATAGAACAGAATTTTTTATTTTTGTCCCCACAGAAACAATGTATTAAGAATGACAATGTTCAAAATGAAATATGTATTAATCATGTATTTCATTCGTAATTATCATAAACCCTAAATATGATGTCAAGTTTATTTCTACTATTATGTTAGTAAAATACGAAAATTACTGTCGTAAGTTTGCGAATAAAATCTATCCGTGTGGTATTCAGGTAAGACCAAATTATTAACAGAATATTTATTTAAAACAAAGAAGCCAAAGAGCTGTAACTTTAAACCGACATAGAATTGTTGAATTCTAAGTTACTAATTGTCATAAGAACATTACAAATTATGGATTATTCACACAGGCATTTTAATCGTTTAATAATACAAGGAAACGACTATCACCTGGGTCGTTTGTCTTTTACAATGTAATATTATGAAGCACAATGCATTTAAGATTCTAGGTAAAGAAAGTTATTTCCGTTAAATATTTACACCAAACTTATAACATACTGTACAACATTACAATCGTTATAATAAGTAAACAATGAATTACCGATCATGTCAAGCGGTTCGTAGTAGACGATGATATTGTGAGCTGTCCAATATACACACACACACATATATATATAATTGTGCATTTTGCATAATATACTACAGCGTGTTGCGTTCATGCCCAAAAATCATTAATCGGTGCTAATTATTCAAGACTATTCTAAATACCTTTGTTATATTTTATGTAATGTTCAATTATCCTTATTTACCACATAGTAGTCTGAATAAAATACACGTGATTATTCATAATTTATAACATTATTTAAGATTAACACTACACCGTAAGTGTTAGCTTTAAATGGAATGATGAGATAATTATTTTTGTAAATTGCAATTAGAACGTTAATATAAAAAGTTTATAAGGGCAGATATTTGGGATGTCTAATTTAATAACTTTTATTTTATAGGACCTCTTTGTCCAATGAATTAAACCTATTATGTTACATCGGTAACCTTCAGTGTTGGGTGTTTCTTTCATTATGACTTAATTAATAATTTAAACCAACTGTTAAAACGTCCAGCAACGCTTAACCGTAAACCGGGAAACCCTTGACACGCAAAGTAGTTATTTTTATACGTGAAAAATTACGCGATAACGGGTGCCAATGCCGATAAGTAAAGAAAATTGTGATGTGTATAACTTTGATATAAAACATACACACGAATGATGCAAAAGTATCTGTAAATTCAAAGTTGATTAGATTACTTTAGAAAACAAAGCAGTCCAGTGACATTTTAAACACACGTGTTCATTGATAAAATGCCTTATTCACTTGCACTGATCAGAAGTTCCATAATTGCGCCCTTACCTTTTGAAACATTGTTTGTTCAAGTATTTTTAATATATTAATTAAGTGACTGGATTTATTTATTGCACAGTTCTTTCAATGATCATATTAATTAAGTGGATAGCACATTTACTAAAACATTCAAATGAAGTATATTAAGACAGAACTTGCCATGTTTAAGTAATGTAGTATCAATTTCGTTTGTGTTTCATGTGCTAGTAGCTTTTACTTACTACATATATGCGTGTGTATATATATATATATATATATATATATATATATATATATATATATATATAAACTTCTTACACGTTCATCTATGACAATATATTTCAGGAGCTTTGTTCGTAAAATGAGGAAATCTTACACAATATCAGATGAATAAAGTAATATATTTTTGTAATGAACATTGACATTTCAGTATTTCCTATGTTTGTTGACGAAAAAGTAAGTGGAATTCATCCGGTGTTTAAAGCAACTAAAATAAACTTCAGAATTTATTTTATTTGTTAATACTGCAATGGGTTATGTTTTTGGCTACAATTAATATATAAATAGCTGTGTGGAACCCGAATAGTTTACGTCGTTTTATAACAATACATATATTTTAACTTAATTGTGGCTCGTCGATTTACATATAAGATGTCACGGCTAATTAGATTTGCACGCTTGAAGCTAATGAGACAATCTCACAAATTTTACTGAGATCATCTACGTTATCAGCATGGAAAATCTAGCTCACAAAGGTGAACTTTTTACGTTTGCCGGATATTTGAGGTAACTACAGCCATTAGAAAATCTTACATTTGAAACGCTAGCGAAATCATTTTCTCACAAAATAGCTGCATTTGTAACAGCCAAAGTAGTGGGGGTATACACTCATACACTAATAAAATGTCTACATAATTATGCGTAATGTCTATTTCCATCATGTTTGCTAGTTGACTAACACGACCATTAAAAATGTAATACATTTTACGTAACATATGTAAATATTGCAGGATGTGCTAGTCTTCTGTATAAAATGATTTTTGGATAAAAATTCATTTAAAATTAACTTTATATATAAAGTAACAATTGAAAATTAAGTTTATACACATATATATATGTGTGTAAACACACACCAAAAACGAAATGTTGTATATCGCATAAGCACTATTATCATAAGACACATCACAAAAGAAATTGATATTACATTACTTAAACAAACCAAGAAATGTCTGTCTTAATATACTTCACTTGAAAGTTTTAGTAAATGCAATATCCACTTAATTAATATATTAAAAACACTTGAACAAAAAATATTTCAAAAGGTAAGGGTGCAATTATGGAACTTCTGATCAGTTCAAGTGAATAAGGCATTTTATCAAAGAACACGTGTGTTTAAAATGTCACTGGACTGCTTTGTTTTCTAAAGTAATCTAATCAACTTTGAATTTACAGACACTTTTGCATGATTCGTGTGTATGTTTTATATCAAAGTTATACACATCACAATTTTCTTTACTTATCGGCATTGGCACCCGTTATCGCGTAATTTTTCACGTATAAAAATAACTTCTTTGCGTGTCAAGGGTTTCCCAGTTTACGGTTAAGCGTTGCTGGACGTTTTAACAGTTGGTTTAAATTATTAATTAAGTCACTATGAAAGAAACACCCAACACTGAAGGTTACCGATGTAACATAATAAGTTTAATTCATTGGTCAAAGAGGTCCTATAAAATAAAAGTTATTAAATTAGACATTCCAAATATCTGCCCTTATAAACTTTTTATATTAACGTTCTAATTGCAATTTACAAAAATAATTATCTCATCATTCCATTTAAAGCTAACACTTACGGTGTAGTGTTAATCTTAAATAATGTTATAAATTATGAATAATCACATGTATTTTATTCAGACTACTATGTGGTAAATAAGGATAATTGAACATTACATAAAATATAACAACGGTATTTAGAATAGTCTTGAATAACTAGCACCGATTAATGATTTTTGGGCATGAACGCAACACACTGTAGTATATTATGCAAAATGCACAATTATATATATATATATATATATATATATATATATATATATATGTGTGTGTATATTGGACGGCTCACAATATCATCGTCTACTACGAACCGCTTGACATGATCGGTAATTCATTGTTTACTTATTATAACGATTGTAATGTTGTATAGTATGTTATAAGTTTGGTGTAAATATTTAACGGAAATAACTTTCTTTACCTAGAATCTTAAATGCATTGTGCTTCATAATATTACGTTGTAAAAGACAAACGACTCAGGTGACATTCGTTTCCTTGTATTATTAAACGATTAAAATGCCTGTGTGAATAATCCATAATTTGTAATGTTCTTATGACAATTAGTAACTTAGAATTCAACAATTCTATGACGGTTTAAAGATACAGCTCTTTGGCTTCATTGTTTTAAATAAATATTCTGTTAATAATTTGGTCATACCTGAATACCACGCGGATATTTTATATTTGCAAACTTACGATTATTATTTTCGTATTTTACTAACGTAATAGTAGGAATAAACTTGACATTGTATTTAAGGTTTTTGATAATTATGAATGAAATATATCATAAATACTTATTTCATTTTGAACATTGTCATTCTTAATACATTGTTTCTGTGGGGACAAAAATTAAAAATTCGGTTCCATCAACGGGATTCGAACCTGCGTCACAAACGGTACGAAAGTGTCGTGAGGAGCTCGCCGGGTAGTTGCGATTTCGATGTGTATACGCTGCCGAAGATACCCGAAGTGGGACTTAGACAAATTTCTGGCCTGTAGAGAGGCGACATTTTTTGTGTGGCCGAGTGTACATGATCTAATAGAAAACAGATAAAAACTGCCTGAACTAATTTACACTTTCTATGAAATTATTTACATTTAAGAAATTAATGATTGTTCAAGTTTAATTAACAAACCTAAAAGTAGATATGTATGGTAGGTTGGTATCAGTAGCTGGCAGTTTAAGAGAATAACACAAATAAAATGCTGATTTTAGTAAGAAGAAAATTAAGAATATCTTTGTGTAGTTGAATATTCACTCATATTTTTTCTCATCGACTTCTCTAGCAGACGTTCCATGGGCTGAAATACTTAGTTCACTGACATGCAGCCAAACTATACAAAAGAAGCTGAAGCTTGAATAATCAGGTTTAATTTATTGAGTAACAATTTCGGAAGTTATTTGGATTGAAAAAACAAGGAAAAATGAAGCAGGTGCATTTCCTAAACGCAAATTATATTTCTATAATCTACTATCTCCTCACTCAAAAATGAAACCATTGCATCAAACAATTTTTAAAGGTGTTACTGCCTAAAATTGTTTTCCTAAAAAACAGTTTTTCCTGGGTGATTGGTAACTACGTCTAGTTGGATTGTTTCACTGTGGCGCTTGTATAAAATGGTAAAGGTGTCTGGCACATTTAAGTTCAAAACGGAATTAATATTTCTTTACCAGGAAATAAAGCATTCAAATGAGATGTAAAAAAATTAACACAAATTTCTTGCAAAATCAGTTCAGTTAAATTGGACCAAAACTTAGAACTAAAGTATGGGGAAAAAAATGTGACAGTTCCATGATGGCTGGCGAAAGCTTACGTCGTAGAACCCCCGTCGGCTTGAAGCTGTCTCCAAAGCTAACATATTACATAAAAAATAATGCCTTTTTCTCAAATTGGCAATCACATTAAGCATTCCTTAGCCTAAACACTCTGCCAATAGTGTTTCTACCAGTTACGATGGCGGCAGATACAGTAAATGTCCCTGGTCTACCATGGATGCCTGCTGTAACATCTTGCTGTCCTGGGAGTTATCAAAACAAGAGGCCATCTCGGGACGCGAAAATGCTTAAAACCTCCCCTGCACTAGTATTTCTCTAAGGCGAATGGGATGTGATAGCAACTCGGTGTGAAACCTCAACTCAGGGGCGTCATTTAGGGCTACAGGGGGGGGGGGCAAATGCCCCCCCCCCCGGGATTTAGAATTTTTTGTGTATAAATATATTTTTGTACTTTTAAATGTAAATATTGCTATCTTAAGCACGTAAAACTGAAGTTTTATTATTAAAGTATCTAATTTATACATGATTAATTAATAAAAAAGATGCAACAAGGCCACTGTCGCCAGAAAACAAAATCTTGCCCCCCCCCTAGAAAAACCTGAAATGACGCCCCTGCTTCAACTGCTCCGAGGAATGAATAACATACTCGAGACGTAAACACTTATTCCATAATGCGAGTTACGTGCTAATATTATTCCCACACAACACACTTATATATAGTGTAAGTACATTATACGTTTCTTATGGTCATTCATTGCGTATATATGTGTTGGATTTTTTGTGAATTATTACGCAAATTCACATAAATAACATATCTTTATAGAATACTCCATGGTATTTTGTACACCTTAGAACATGATAACAAGAGATAGTTTGGTGCTTTTGTTGTGAAACCGACATCTAGCTATAGGCAAAATATACGAAAACCGCAACAAAACAATTAATATGGTGCCATCCATTTGTAAAGACCTTGACAAATGAGATTGATAGACTACTGAATCTTTTACAATCAATACACGACAGATTCATTTTTATTCATTCTTTAAATTACTTGAAAACCAAAATGCCAAGACAGTGTAAACAGAACATGTAACCAAACTCTTATTTTACACGAAAATGAACGAGAATCGATGGATGCTGGTAATACGCGACAGCGAATCATTCTGTACAAGCTTCTTTAAATGTGAGTGATATTTAAATAGGCCTACAATATGCTCACCACTGTGTAGTAATAAGAAACTTGTTTCGATTGGTGCCTATCAATAGTTGATTAGATCTAGGAATCACATCACAGCATGGAAAGGGATAGTCAATCAGCTCTCTAGTTGTTATCTATGCTCTAAGTTGTACACCAAGAATACACAGTTTGAAGAAAACCGTAGACTAATGTACTAAATATGGCAAACACAGTCACAGTTACTTGGTCATAGCAATACAAAAATATGTTTGTTCACACCTCCAACACTCTCCCTTGAGCAAACATTTAAAAAAATCAAATATAGCAAATTAAATAGGTATAAATATATTTTTTGCATCCCTAGGAAATTGATTCATACACATTTCAACAAGCCAAACAATGTGGCAAAATTTTCACGGATTTCAGGGTTTAGTCAACAGATCAGACAACATTTTCTTCAGTTGGCTTGTGTTTGATAACAACTATCGTGTTTTCAACACGTGACTTCAAAAAATTATGTTTAATGTCTATATGCTTAGAACGCTGGTTGGTAACACAATTTTTGCGAAGTGTAAGGCAGCAAGGTTATCACAAAAATTGTGATTTGATCACTGTCAGACATTCTTCACAATTTTCAGGGGCAAAATATGATACGAAATCTGGCTTTACTATAGGTATTTTAAAACATGAAGATCATCTAATATTATTGTGTGACTTCTCAGTATTCCCACACAGCACAGTTTTCTTGCATAAAAATAACAGTTACATACCTCTCGTAACATTGGTAATGTTTCAGAAATGTAACAATATGTAATTGTTTGGTTTCAGTTACATAACACTTACGGAGATATGTCCTCCTTCATAAATAATACTGTAATGTCTCTGAAACATTACATAGATAACTCTCAGAAATGTGTTTTTGTGATGTTGCAGAAATGTAGCATTTCCATATAGCAGAAATGTAAAATTATTACGTAACATATACATACAATTGTTATGTAAGATATACATAAAACCGTTATGTTACACATACATAAAATTGTTATAGGATATTTGCGATAACGTAAGAATTTTTGAAACTGGAAAACATCACTGTCTAGACAAAGAAGATGCAACCTTTAACGCTTGTACGTGTTTGAGTTGGCAGCAACATACAGAAATTAGTTCTACATGCTAGGGACCTACTAAATTATGCGAATGGAAAAAGCTAATAGGCTCATGGCAATACTAGTCTATATGGTACCCTGTATAGTAGAAGTAAGTAAGATAGCAATAAAAACCTTATTTTGCAGGATCATAGATTGCGCAACAAAGACTTTTGCATCTTAGAACAATTTTACTACTAGTCTTGTAAATTTCTGCAACTATTTTCGTCATTTAGCCCATATTATTAAATACAAAAGTTATGAAAAAAACTGAATACAGTTGACGCAGGATTTTATATTTAATTATTCTGTATGTGATTGGCAATTTAAAGTTATTCAGGCCTAATCATGTAAAAAATTGTTATAAAAAATCAGTGCTGTTAACCTTCCCTGTTTGCATTTAACAATGGTATAGTTCATCCTATATTTATCACTGTTCGTTTTAAAAATTTCCTACCATGCCTCACCCATATCAATTTTGGAGTTAGGAAACAAACCACTTGATTTTACCTTAAAAAATGTATTACAACAAGATATAGTAAAATAGTATTAATGTGTGTTCTCATTCACCTCCCCCCTCTTGACTACTGTTCTTTTGTCTGAAATAAAATAAAACTCATTAGAAATTTCCTCACCTGGCACCGTATCATTATAGGTAGTACAAAACAGTGAGACTTACAATATGTTTACACCATCACCCGATAGTCAAGGTTTGGAAACCAAACTTTGGAAGTGAGGTTTCAATGTTCCACAACCACTGTATAGTTACATATTGTACAACAACAAAAGTAAAAACATTTAATATGGGTATGAAGATTATTTTGCAAACGAAACTTACCATAAATGGCAAAAATTAAGCATAATGTGGAATATTTGATTAAACTTGAACTTAATCATTGCTTTATTTGGATTGCAGGAAATTAAAATTTTACAACCTTTCACAACAGTACAGAATCAAAATTGTTCAGTTAATTTACAACACTCCAGTCATTTTTGTTTTACAAATTTCATTCTCAAATGACACTAGAACACTTTAAACCTCTGTTAGACCACATACTGCATACGGGACTCTACTCTCAACACATAACATGAATTACTGTATTCACTCGCGTGTCTTACGCAATTTTTCATTACGTTTTTTGGGTTCAAAACCAGGTGTGCGTAAATTATGTGAGTCATTTATTTTCGAGTGAGGTTAAACCCCCACAACTCGAACATATATACCGGAATACTTAAAAGTCAGCGTATTTGAACAAGGCGAACGGTAATTTTTACGTTAAATGAACACCTGCCAACGAAATTTAACATTACTTACGCCTTGCAATCGCTAGAAGAAATGTTTACCACCATATATTACCAAATTCAGATTCAGTTTCAGAATTTTCAACACCAGCACTAACATCAGATTCAGAAACTGGTACTGATGCTACCCCAAAAACTTTCCAGTTACCGTTAAAGCTCACAGACGAATCATTTCCAAGGACATTTGCTCAGCTTTGATGTTTTATAGGAAAGTAATTACAGTGTTCATGAAATGAAGCATTGAAACTACTTGAACTGGGCCTACTACACTCTTCAATGTAAATATGTTGATCAATCTGCGGAGAGGAAGGTTTACTTTTGCAACACAGAGAGTGTTTCTTCCTATACCAATCTACGTTTATATCTGTCGCTACAACCTGCTACACTTCGAGGTTCTCTTTTCTTGTCCACCCACTGGGCCACTGCAAAAACACGTCAAATATTTACACGAGAATATATATTCCATAGTGTTTCAAAAGATAACTGAAACTTGATATATTGCACTAGGGGTCAATAAAACAGCGAACTAAATCTCCCAAACAAAACTTCCTCCATTACTTCAAACGTGCTGAAGTATATATAATAATGCTTATACATTCAATGTTAGCAAAAAAAGTATTTCTAATTCTTTAAATGTATTTGTGCTTACCGTCACTATATAATTCCCGATCACTTATTTCCAAACCAACAACCAGGAGAAAACATCCAAGTTGAACTGTATGTTTACAACCATTATGGTACGAATATGTACCTAACGAAAAATATTACACAATTTTATTTCGGAAACATCACAGATGTGAATATGTACAAACATCACACTATTATGTTTTTGTTACATATTAGAAACATTTATAATTTCAAATAAGAACAGGCATGTTTCATAAACATTTCAGAAACATCACAGATGTGGCCATGATAAAACATAACATTTGAATGTGGCAAATATATATCTGAAATATAACCAATGTTATGAGAGATAAATGTCATTTAGTGAGGTTTCAGAAACATAAATGTTATGAAGTGTGCTTTGTGGGTTAGTGCTAGCATTATCTTTACTGGCCAAAATATCCTCATTTGAAGTCTCAAGTCCAATAAATGGAGCATCTTCATTTTCACTGAGTGTTTCAATTGGAGAACATTCTTCATTCACGTGGTCATTCCTGAGAAGTAGAGCAATAGCTTCACCGAGTGGCAAACTTCGGCTCGACCTTCTTAAATCGCTGTCAGGGGTGTTGCTACTTGGTTCTCGAGATGGCCACCAGTCAATCGACTTGGTCAATATGTAGCACTCATTGGATTAATCTACTATATTATTATTGTGTCACTTACTAGGCAGCGCTAGTGTTGTTTTTTTTAGTGCGTGAATATAAAAAAAATTCTTGGTGATGTGGCATCCCGAGCCGCCGAATCTTGGATCACATAAAACTGATGCCTTTAACATCTCGGTTGCCAAGGCATGGACAGAATTATGATTTAAATGTCATATACATTAAAAGCAACAATTCATCTCTCATCATTATTACGCATTTGGTATGGATCTTGTGATCAGTAACAAATACAGTTAAATTATTTTTTGTTATGGAGACAGGGCATTTTGGATTATTAATTATTGCGTATTGCAAACATTAACTTATTGGATTCGCTCGGCAACCTGGGCTCACCAACGTTCGGTACTAGGAATCAAGCCTTCTCCTCAAAGTGGGCAGATGTCTCCAAGGGTTAGGAGTCAACCCACACCCTGAGAGCGAGTAGATGACTCCGAGGATTCGGAGTCACAGCCTTAATGAGGAGGTTATCATTGGGCAATAATATAAAAGTCAATCGATATATTTTAATTACATTCAATAATATTTTAAACACTTAACTTTTTAATAATTTATTTTCAATTGTACTTAATGCAAAACTTTATAAATATTTTACCTCAGACATATATTTATAAAAAATTAAGCATATTTCCAACTGGTACACAAGCACCTTGTTAAAGCACTGATTTAGTGGAACATGTTGTAGGATATTTGCATATATATTGAGGGATGCAGTTTCTCGGGTGCGTTAACAAAAAATAAGGGTTTCCCCTCACCATCTATCATGAGTTTTACGATATTCATGGACACATTAAAATGGTAGCAAATATCAAATGGGCTCTTTGTAAAATGCTTAGTTCTCATGTATGAGTTGTATAAATATTATTTTTAATATTGTGCTATACTTAAGCATACAATTATTTATTGGGTTGAGAAGCGGTATATATTTCCTAGTAGTGAAAATTAGAAATTAAAGGTTTATCACCGAGTACGATGAAAATGGAACCAAGCACCATCATTGCAGATGCTGCAAGGACTTTACCTTTGGTTGTAATGCCTACCGATTTAAGAGGATTGGATATAAGAAATACTCTTCAAGATTGTTGATATTCTGTTACAAATGTGCAAAACGGTTTCCGTGGGGAGGTAATTAGATAATACACATCAATGCTGCTTCGTAAGATTTGCATGAGCTGGGATAGTCAATGAATTCACCTGCTCCGCGTGTCTTTGAGGATCAGGCTTGGTTCCTATCACCGAATGTTGGCAAGCCGAATGTTGCCGAGCGAGTCTGTTAATCAATATTTTCAGTATTGAATGATTAGTAATCCATAATTTCCAATGTCCGTAAGAAAAAAAAACCAATTTCCAATATTCATTACTAATTACAAGCTCTGAACGAAAATCACAATTACGATTAGATAAAATAATAAATCCAACATTTAAATTATCATTTTAGCCCATACCTCGGGGAGCCGAGTCGTTCAAGGCTCGGCACTGCTAAGGAACTTTCTAGCTGTTCACTTTAAAATAAGGGCGACATCGCTGCCTAGGCTGCGCGGCACATATCCCTTCCATTCAATGGGACACAAGAGTTGCAACACAAGAATCAAATAATCGGATAATTGAATGATGTGCAGCATATTGCCCAAGTCGATAAATTGGTGGCCAACCTGGGAACCAACATGGCAACGACAGCAGCATCAATAGCAGCCAACTCTTGAAATACTAAAGTGGTGATAACAGCAGCCCCTATGGTAGCCAACTCGAGAACAAAGTAGCAGCGCCCCTGGTGGCAATTTCGAAGGTCGAGTGGAAGATTGCCCAGGGTACCCAATCGCACCCAAACTGAAAATACCAATATATCAGTTCCCAGGTGCCAGCACCAAGATGGTGGCTTCTAGATCACGTAAACAAATGACAGTCAAAAAGTACTACATAAAAATATGGTGGATGGACAAAAGCTGGTGAATGAACAAAATTTGGCAGACAAAGCCAAATATTAAGGTCAAAAGTCAAGGTCGAAGGTCAAGGGTCTATGTCAAGGTCAAAAATCAAGGTCTAAAGCCAAGGCACAGTACCACGGCACAGCTGCCAGCTGCTGTTCCCGAACCTACCAAACATATATACTCCTAAATGATGTAACAGTGGTCTAAGTTTATTTATAGTGTAACAGAAGATTTATTCTCAGTTGCAATTTTAATTCGTTATCGATGTAATTACTTTGATTTTGCTTCTTTGACCTTGTTCTTTTTAAGTATCCCAACCCATGGCTAATAAAACTACGTTTACAAATGTTTAGCCGAAAAAGTTTATTTTAATGTAATATTTTTTAAGTACCCTCATACATCACTTAAAACTAGTGCCAAACGTCTGTGTCCATACATTACAACACTTTATATCCTACAATGACATCAAATTTATGTCGCATATTACCCGGAAATACATTATTATTTGTTGATGAGTGCAACATACATGCAATGTATTATTACAACATTGAAGTCGAAATCATAAAGGCCCGACAGAGCGAAGCGACAAAACGCTGGTGACACAAGCAAATCTTGTTGTTGCGAACACTAGTTTGGCTGCTGCTAGACAAATAATAAAAACTGTTACATTTAAATAGTTCATTGTCACTGCATACTGACATCTAGTACGACATCCATGCGTGTTTACAGTAATTAATTTTTCCCATTAATTTATAATATTTGAAGTTCTCTGGTATTCCGAAGCGTGAAAATGTAGGCACAGTTATGTGTTTCATCAAAAAGCTTATTGACTTGCTTTGATAACAAATGAAAATATTTCAACTCACCACCTTCTCCAACATTTGGATGCAAAATTAAATTCCTAGTAGAATAAAATTTATATAATTTCTGATTTAAATTTGAATCGCGTTCGACATTTCTGTCGAGATGACATCTCAGAAATCTCAAGGATGATTAACGGACATTTTTTTGTTACAACATTCATGTCGCTTCTGTCACGCATACGTAATTCCAGCATTTGTTTGGTGGCCCTAATTAGTGTTGACATAATTCGAGTAATTAAGGTCAGTGATAACATCACATGTTCGGGCTGAACATCACATCTGATTATTTTCTGCAAGTCTATGAAGTTCAACAATTATAGTGGCGAAACATTGGAAAAATTAAGTATAGCTAAAAGTTAGTAATGTGCTCTAATTTGTATGCTGAAATATAGGCATGTTAAAATTTTTAGAAAATCCTAAACACGATAAAACATATTTGGCACAGAAAGAACACAGGTAAGAAATCTGTATTTCATATCACTGATAATATTTCAAGAACCAAGAACAGTAATGAAATGGCAATCTTAAATTTTTTGGAGTTTGGTAATTGAAATTCAGGCATTCTTAAATACCACATGAGTTCTCCTGCTGTTTGAAGCAAAAAACGAAATTTCGTAACTTTTGGTACTTTCATCCTCTCATAACTTAAGAAAATTTAGGCTGCAATAATATGTAGGCTATTCGTCGTTGTTATTATTGTAAATAGAAAATTAAAATTTTTATAACAAAAGCCGCATAAGTAGCAGCCAAATTGCTCTGAAGTTTATTCTCATACTCATATTGGAACAAAAAAATTTCCTTTTATTGGTTTACAAGCCAAATAACGCACGCTCAAACATAGGGACTAATTCCTAAAGCAGCGTACTTTGAAATTAAAACCAGGAACACTGCCATAATCCAGAGACACTATGACATATTATGATGTATTTATGACTGAGTACATCGAATTAGAAATATAAACAAGTAAAATTAATTTGAACTGAAAATTACCTGTGTACATTTCTTATAGTATCGAAAACTTGCATGATTTATTTGGATTGTTCTATAGTAAAAATTGTCATCGTCATCATCTTCAATTAGTTTGTTTGAAATAACCTTATGAAATACTTTTGCATTTAATTACATTACATTATTTTACATCGGGACGAACCTACATTTTATTTCAAAATCTTCCATTATTCTAATAGATTCGCATGACGCATAGAGTTTGATTGATTTTTCTCAGGGTCGGGATAGTAATGCAAACCATGTATTGAATAGTTTTTTCTTAAATGTTTCAAAGAATGACGACTATGCACTTAAACTTAAATGAAGCATACATAAACATATTAAATATTCGAGTTCAGGGTGAACGTACACATTTCAGTATTACACTCCTTCCAACGGTATAGTATGTTTAGTATGATTGGATTTAGTTTCTTGGACATACTCCACTGCAGATGAATGTCTATCAAAGAAAACTGATCAAATAATAGAAAAACATAAGTAAGCAGGATACATACACAACATGAAATTCCAAAATGGAATCGGTTCAAGTAAAACAGGGGACAAACAGATAATAAATGAAAATATTAACAAATAAAAAGCAAAAAGCAAAAAAACACAGTAGATGTAAGACACAAAACAGAAAAATAAACAAAACAACACAACGAAGAGACGAGACAAACCACAACAGACATCAGACACAAACAGAGAAGACAAACGACACAATGATGAGACGAGATAAATCACAGTAGTTCTCCAGACAGACAGTGTTACGTTTCGGGAACTGGAATCTTTTCCCGTCATCAGGTAGACACGCAGGGTTCAGGAACACGAGTAAAACCATGGGTTTATATAGGGTAAGCCCACTTATCCTGCTCAGCCAATGGGAGACGAGATGTCTCCTGATTGGGCGCGCAGCATAGATTGACTCTGATTGGTTATGATGGGTTGAGTGTGGGTTTCTGTTTTGTGATGTAGACTCTAAATATCTCCTGAAGATTGTTGAACCCGTCGCAGGCCAGACACCAACTTTCGTCAAAGACTCTAGTAATTTTTTATCCATAACCGAAACTTTGAAAATATAAAACTCATGATTTTCCAGTATCCTCGTCAGCTTTAGTCTCATCCTCTGTGTGGTAAGCATCGCTCTCTCGCGGCGCTGGCAACCGGGATTTGCCGCGCCTATAAGCAACGAAGGTGTATAGCTCGTGAAGGTTGATGTGCTTACATGGAAGGGAAGGCAGCGACCATCTGCTATAGAGCGCGTCCCATGGGTGGCGGATATGGGAGCACCATGCTATGGTGTTGCTGGGAATATTCAAATACCAGCTCGTGGACCAACTGGCCAGCGCTTGCACTGTTGGGGCATCGGTGCGGCAGGCTGAGTGACTCGTAAGAATATTGGCAAGCAACATGAAGCTGTCTGTCGGAGAAGGGCGGTGGGGGACCGAGGTGTTGAAAAAATGCGAAGTGAAACGAACTGCCGTCTGGAACTTGCAGGCAGTGGAGAGCTGCTTGCGTGGGGAACTGAAATGCGTCGGAATTTAGACGTCGAGGTGGCTAAGCCCTTGTCAGGGCTCTGCCTGGCTAGCAGCTGTAGCTTCGGAATGCCGCGCCTAAAACCAGCCCGAAGATTTTGGAGGTACTACAGGGAGTGGTGCCCCTCCCTCCACCCTGACATGAAAGGTACAGCTGCCAACACTGAAGAAGGAAGACGGCGACGGCGAACAGACGAGTCACTCAGCCTGGGGTGGCCTCTGGCCATGGCCGACAAAACGAAAAAATTTTCCTGTTGCCGACACTGCAGAGCGTGAGCTTGCTTGCGCTCGGGAGTGTGGGCGATGGCCGCTAGGAGCGCTCAGGCTCCTAGCACAAAGCTCTCTGAGCAGCAGCGTCATCTTCTCATTGGCTGTGGCCGCCAGCCAATGTGACGTCACATTTCCCTGACACATATCTTTCTTTGCAAATTCCGAAACGAATTGTTAACTAAATATCCTTCTTTATCCATGTCCTAACATTACTTATTGTGGTTTATTCCCTGCGCGCCCTATCGGACAGCTTTTCCCAGCACCCTACTCTATTTCGTTGGCCTACAACTAAAACCTCGTAAGTTCATTTCAGCAAGTTTTACAGGAGAGCAAAAAAAAATCTTCGTAGTCAAGCTACACCATAGGCACGACGTTTTTTAATTTGAGCATAGAAGAAAGTTACACATAGTAGATTTAATAGATTTTAAGACAAGAATCGCCATGAATATTATCACAAAATTCACCTGGAATACATTTGGAAAATCTGGACTTACAAAGTTATAGAAGTAAGCCAGCACTAGTTTGCTGCGCTCTTATCTATCTCTTGGTCTCTTCGGTGGTGAGTGCATGGCCACAATCGCAGCCATACCTCCAGACAACCCTGCTCAGCCCATGAGGACCGCGACCTCCTAATACCTTGTATATTACTTAATGCATATTAAGCTTAGCCTTGAGACGCACTCAATCCCTCCTTGCGCTATAACTAGCTACTAATGCAGGCCAGAGTACCATAGACTGAGACGGGATACACGCTGGCGTAGTGGGATTTGGGGACTCACCAGTTTTAAAAAAAATTCTCATCAATCGCACTCGTGTTCCTGAACCCTGTGTGTTGTGCCACATCAAGAGCCCTTGGTTCACTACATAACTGATATCAAGGAGGCAGCTTTTGTGCTCAGGCTTCCAGTATCTGAGTCTGAGATTGTTTCAACCATCTTGGATGGGCTGAACCCTATTGAGCGTTCTAGCTCTGTTTTTGCCACCAGGCCACAAACTTTTGTTGACTTGGACCGTTTGTGTATAAATTCTACCAATGTAGATTTTGCAGATAAGGCATGTGGTAGACCCACATTTAATTACAGAGACCAGTCCACACCACATAACATTTATCAAGGGAGTAAAGTAAATGCACATTCAACAACATTTCACAAACCTAAAAGTAAATTTGTTCCAGAACAGAAAAAAGAAAAGACTGAACCTGTTCAGTGTAGTTTTTGTAGAAAATTTGGTCATGTGTTTGCAGATTGTTGAAATAGGAAACAACAACAATCTAATTTAAAAAAACGTGTAGGGCAGTGGTCCAAACCATCTTCTCATTCTGGACCATGTGGAAAAAATAAAATAAACAAAATTGAAAACTCTTTAGACACTTCCAAGTGCAAATCAAAAATTGAACAAGTTTCTAACACAGTTTCTCATATTAAAGATTTTACTCAAGATGACATAGGTAACAAATGGCATTGTTATAGCGAAAAGAAATGCAAGAAATGTAAACATAGTAGATTTTTAAAGAAAAGAAAGTGTCACAATATTGTGCCTCACACTGTTCCATTTTTGCCTTATCTTGCATCACAAGTTGGTTCTATTAAAATTGATGCTTTAATTGATATACAATCTGTACGTAGTTTTATTTCAGGATCACTTTTTCAGAAATTTCAGGAAAAACATTTAGTCAAAGGAATTGAGTCAGTTGATTTGTATTGTGTTACAGCTTCTGACACGAATTAATAAGATAGCTTTCGTGAAAAAAAAAAATTGATGCATTCACATGGATTTTTCCATTCTTAGTGTGTGATGTACTCGTCACATATTTTATTTTAGGGACAGATTTCATTTCCCAAACTGGAATGCTTATTGATGTACAAGCTAAATGCATCACATTTAAATTCAAACCCAGTGTCATAATTTCATTTAGTAATTCAGAACCTCAGAACAACAATTATATGGAAGTAACAGAAATACAGGAAAACAAAAATCCTCTAGATTTAAAACATCTTGATAACGATAAACAACAAGCATACAAAATTTGTGTACAGAATTTTCTGATGTTTTAACTAGTAAATTAGGTCGTACACATATACTAGAGTATGAAATCAAACTTTTGGATCCCAAGCCAGTGAAATCACATCCTTATGATTTAGCTCCTCCTAAGATGAAAGTAATGAAACATAAAATTCAAGATCTGTTAGAAAAACAGGTCATTGAACCATCAAAACCAGCTTTTAGCTCTCCTGCCTTACTTGTACTAAAAGGTAGTGATCAACATCTTGTGGTGGACTATCATGGTCTCAACAAACAAATAGACATAGAAAGTGTACCTCTGCCAAATTAAAACTCTGCATTCAATTGGTTTAGTAAAGCCAAATATTTTAGTGTTTTTGATTTGAACTCCACATATCATCAAATTCCCTTAAGCAAGGAATAGGAATCCAAACATATTACCAGTTGTTGTGCTCCCTGGAATCTATATCAGTACACTGTCGTCCCATTTGGACTTGCAACAGGAGCACAAGTGCTTACCCGTCTTCTTGACCAAGTTTTAGGTGATCTTAAATTTAAATTTGTTTTTGACTACCTGGATAATTTGGTAGTATATTCTGAGAATTTTGAGAAACATTTTGGTCATCTTAAGGGAGTTCTAGAAAGACTTCGTAAATCTGGTCTTACTGCCAACCCCAAGAAGGTAAAGTTTTCTGCAAAAGAGATTTCATTTCTCGGTCATCTAGTTTCAGAAAAAGGTGTTTCAATTGACCCTGACTGAACTAATTCTATCAGAAATTTCCCTCCGCCGAAGGATACGAAAGGCATTTCACGCTTTATTGACATAGTAAATTTCTATTCTAAATTCATTCCAAAATTTTTGAACATGCAGCCCCATTGAACATGTTAAGGAAAAAAGGTGTTAAATTCGTTTGGGGAAAAGAACAACAGGAATCTTCGACGTTCGAAAAAGGCTATTGCTAGCCCTCCTGTTTTAAGAATGGCTGATTTTTCAAAACCCTTCATACTTCAGACAGATGCCTCTAGTATTGCACTAGGTGCTGTTCTCTCACAGGAAATTGACAGCCAATGCCAACCAGTCGCTTTTGCATCGCGAACACTCACCCATCAGGAAAAGAAAGCTTCTTCAGTTTACGAACTTGAGTGTCTCGCAGTAGTTTTTGGTATAGATAAATTCAGACAGTACTTAGATCATCAAGAATTTATACTTGAAACAGATAATCTAGCTCTTTTATGGTTATTAGCACATCCAAAACAATTAGGCAAATTAGGCAGATGGATTGTCAAAATTTCTTCTCTAAAATTCCGTATCCAACACATTAGAGGAATGCAAAACATTGTCGCCGACTCTTTGTCACGTATGCATGAGAACTATCCAGAGGAGGTTAGTACATGAAATCAGTCGAATGTTTGTAATGCTTTGTTAACAGATTTTCCATTAGCTTTTCAGGACATCAAAACTCAACAATCCGACCCTCACATTTATGAAATTATTAAGCTTCAGAAGGGTACAGCCCCCAAGTAGTACAAAATTTCTAAAGGTATTTTATATTGTAAATCTCGCTTTTCTAGAGATCATAAAACTGTTTTGCCACAGAATCTTCGGGATATTTTTTTTTTCAATATTATCATTCCTCGCCAATAGGAGCCCACTTGGGTATTTACAAAATCATAAATTCTATTAAACGTGTTTTCATTTGGAAAGGCATGTATCAGGATATTTCAGAAAGAGTTAAACATTGTAAACTTTGTGCTTTAAGTAAACCAGCACAAAATACTAAGTTAGGTTATCTTTCATAAGACGTTGCGGAGCATCCTTTACAAAAGATTTCGTAGGACCATTTCCTCATTCCAAACTAAACAATACTATGCTTCTAGTATGCATTGATGCTTTTACTAAATTTATTTGACTAATTCCTCTTCGTAAAGCCACTACAGAAACTACAATTTCAGCTTTGAGGAATTACATTTTTAAAAATTCAGGAGTACCTTCAATTATTGTCTCAGACAACGGTCCACAGTTCAAGTCCCGCCAGTTCAAAAACATGTGTTTTACTCATGGCATTCAACATGTCACTACGACCCCATACTACCCACAGCCATCACATGCGGAGCGCTTCAATAGGAATCTCCGTGCAGCTTTGATTGCTTTCCATGCTGATAGTCAGGATAAATGGGATCAGAACCTTGTTTGGTTACAAATGGCTTTCAACTATGCCCGCCATGAGGGACACAAGACCACTCCTTTTGAACTGATGTTTACATACAAACCTAATTCACCACTTTCCAATCTTTGGTCCCTAGCGGACTTGCTGCCTGATTATCCAAAGGACACCAAGGAGATTTGGAAACGAGCGCAGAAGAATTTGAATCTGAAGTTGTTTACAGATGTACGCCATTGCCATACAATTTTCGTCCCAGAAATCCACACAAGAGAAGAGGGAAAATTACAATTAAACAAACGATAGAAACAAGTGAGTCAGGACTGGTTTGGCTCTAGTCACCACATATATAAAAATAAACCATGGAAATTCAAAAAGAATTAAGTCAGGCCGCAAAAGTAAAAAATTAATCAATTAATTAACATAAATTGAACTTCCAAAACGAATGATCAAATAAATAGCCCAACACTGGTTTGGCTCTAGTCAGCACATGTGTAAATGAGATAATAAAATTCCGGCAGGAATAAGTCAAGTCGCAAGATAAGATAAAATCAAAAACCAAATAAAAAATGACGAAAAATTGAACATTAGAAACAGAATGAACTCAGGACATCTGATAAAATAAGTAAGCCAAGACTGGTTTGGCTTTAATCCGCACATATATAAATAAAACACGATATTCCAACAGGAATTGAGTCAAATTGTCAATAGTAAAATAAAAATAAATAGAACATCCAGAACGAATGAACTCAGGACCCCACGACAGAACAGCACAGTGAAAAAATTCGACGCGTACAACAAAATACAATGAACGACGAAGAAAACAAATGACCAAAAACAACAACCAAAACATATATTAACAACGACGAGTCACAGACACGAGTTTGCACAGCACAACGACGAAGACCCACGAAACACAGTAGATTTCTGGCGACGACCCTCTGCGACGTTTTGGGTGCTGAGATCTGCACCCGTCCTCAGGCAAAGTTGAAGTGAAGACTGGAATGAAAGGTCGTTCTTATATAGGCCCGAGCTCTCTCGCCTTGCGGGACCTCACGGACTTTTTTTTATTCCTTTTATATTGACTGTGGATACCGCAATGACGGTAATGTGATGTCTGTTAATCTCTTTCTCAACAATCAACATAAACGTGTCTGTTTCATTAAATATAAATAAAAAGTAAGGTAACTTATGTAATTGTTATATTATATATTTTATTTTAATTTTCAACTAAAGTTCGTTTGTAAGGGGCCCATTTATACAAAAGCAACTATTTCAAAAAATTAATATAAAGATACGTGCAAACTTAACAACCAACCAAATGTAAAATCAATTTTTCAAATTTTTATACAAAGGTTTCTGGAATTTGAACCTATGTTTTACTTCTTTTTTAATATAAATATCCTATGGAAATTATTTATTTAATTTTAACTGTAATGTTAGCTCTACATGAGCAATAGTCATAGGCAACAGCCTATTTTCTGTCCGGTCTCCCTACCAGCACGCATTTCAAGAGTCAATGTTATTTCAATGATTAGGGACTATAATTAAAAACTAAATACAAAAGGGGAGTCTGCCACATTTTGGTAGCAGAGCGTGGCTTTATCCATGTTCTTAATTTCGGCAATTACATTTTCAGATATTTTGCCGATGATATGTGCTATTAAAGATTAGTAAGGTACAATTGAAATTTAATACCATCACTGTTGCTGTCTATGTTTACCTTCGGTAAATTTATTTAGTCTCACTCTATTTCAGTCAGCATTTTCTTAGTTTTCAGGTAGTAAGATAATGTAGGTTCCAGGACAACGGCTGCTGGCTGTGGTGCTGTGGTGCAGCTTATGACGCAATCAACATGGCCACCGTGACATTACTGTCTGACATCTTGGATGACGTCACTGTCTGCCATTTCGTTTGATGTCACAGTCCGCCATGTTTCTTAATGCCATGTCCGCCATGTTTCTTAATGCCATGTCCGCCAAATTTTTTTTAGATTTTTCAAATTTGGTTTTTCCAAATTTGACTTTTGATTTTCAAATTTGTTTTTCGACTCTCATTTGTTTTTCCCGCTCGTCGGCTGCCCCCATGTTTGTTTAAGTCGTCTGCTTGTGACATCACATTTTTTTTCGTCTAATGCTAGTGATGTCATGATTCCAACGTTGGCTGCTAGGCAGCGCTAATGTCGCCATGTTTGTTTTCTCTGTTGTCTGCTAGGTGGTGCTGCTGTCGTGTGCTGGGCGCAGCCATGTTTGTTCCAATGTTTACTTCTGATGTTGGAGGGTAGAGTGTGCTAGTGTCGCTGCAGGTAATAGTCAAGTTCTAAGTGTCTGTTATGGGGAATTGAACCTTATGATTTTTTAAAGTTCAAAATTAACAAAAAAATCCTTTGCCGGGTGTGGGACCCGATCCATCTATCTTTGCGTTAGTAGTCATGCGCTCTATTCAAGTACGCTACGAGTGCAGACATGAAATATTGAAGTTTATAAGTTGTATATGAAGTATTAGTATTTTTTTAAAATACTGCATAGACATACCTATGCCAACCAGCTTTTAAAAATTATGGGTTTAAATTAAAGTTAAAATATTGAACTTAAACTACTTGACATGGATATGTCTAATACATTTTTTTTTTCGTTTATAGTCTTTGGTTGTGCTAAAGACATACCTATGCCAACTAGTTTTTAAATTAAAGTTATGGGTTTAAAATTTTATTCCTTGACTACTTGACACTAATATTTTTTCCTTATGGTCATTGGACGTGCTAAAGACGTACCTATGCCAACTGGTTTTTAAATATATGTTATGGGTTTAAATTAAAGTTTTGAAATATTTTTTCTCGAACGACTTGACATGGATATGTCTAATTTTTATTAATTACAGTCATTGGTTGTGCTAAAGACATACCTATGCCAACTGGTTTTTAAATAAAAGTTATGTGTTTAAAATAAAGTTAAAAGTATTTTTTTCTTGAACTACTTGGCATGGCTATGTCTAATTTTTTTCATTTTTAGTAATTGGTTGTGTTAAGACATATCTGCGTCTATTAATTTTTTAATAAAAGTTACGAGTATAAATTAAACTGTAAAAACTTCATAAGCATACCTATGACAAGAATTTTTAAAATTAAAGTCATGCCATTTAAATAAATGTTTTAAAAACTTAGTGAACTACGTGGCATACATATGCTAAGTAGTTTTATAAATTTATTTTGAAAATTATGTAAGATTCGAGAACCTGCTACTTTCGTAATCACAGATGAGGGATATTGCTCGACCGCAGGCTGATTGAAGTAGCGAGCAGTGGGGAGAGGGTGAAATACCTTCCCGCACGAAACAGTTACAATGAACGGGCGAGTGAGATGTTATCTGCTCTGCCGGTCACCGAACTGGCGTGTCAGTGTCGTCCATTCTGAAATAGTACATCCCCATTAGCTCCAGACATTCACTGGCGCCTTAGAGCAGCTAAATGTATTCGTCCACTGCAGCAACCAGTCTCACTGTACTTAAACTTTTAATAAATATTAGCAGAACTTGAAAAAAAAACAGTCATGTGTTTGAAAAAAAATTATTGATGCATTCTGTACAATTACAAAGCCATACATTACACATAACGTTCCTACATTTTCTTGCAATCCCCTAGTAGAACAAAATTTACTACTCTTTTATAATTGATGACTTTGATATCCAGCTGTTGAATTCAGGCCCATGACCCATCCAACTTACAAACACCTTGTTTCCTCTTCGTTTTAAAATCTTCTGTACAATAAATACGTCCGGGTACTTTGTGGGCTGTATCTCGTGAGAATATAATGCACCCTTAATTAAATTACCTTTCATATCTTCTAGGTAATAAGTCGTGGGTTCATAGTGGCAAATTTTAACAACTTTGTATAAGTCTTGCTCCATGATGGATTAAAACCACGTGTAAATACGCCTTTATGTCTCTAAATACGTACTTTATCGCCAATACATGCTTTTAATTTACGGTGGTCAATTTTCTTTTCAATTTTATACACAGAGTGTAGTAACGAATCGTCTTTTACGTCGACAGGTCGCATTTTAATAGTTCTGTGAAACGAATTATTGTATTCATGTATTAGCGTAGGCAAAATGTCTAACCATTTATAATTATGCTTTTTTTCAAACCAAAAACTAATACTCTGCGCCGAAACTGATTTCCCTGTTTAATTTTTTAATCGCTCGAGTGACTGATTGCTAGTAATTTCGTTCTTGTGAGAATTGTTGCCTGACCTCTGAGAACCTATTAGTAATTTCAAACTATCCACTAGCTCATTCACATAATTACAGTACACATAATCCAATCGTCCGTTATCGTCAATTTTACTATTGCTAAATAACCCAGAGCTTGTTATGATATCGGGGAACAAATCTGCAATAACGCTAAATTTTGAATGTGACTCGTCTTTATAAGCGTCACTATAAGGATCGTTATCTTTTAAATGAGCACTGGTAACAGTCAAAAGTCTTTTATACTGTCGCAGCGCAGCCTGTGTGTAGTCGCCTGGGTTAGATTTAAAAAGTAATTCGTATAGTCCCACTGCCGGATGTATTGTAACACTGCCAACTTGTAAGCTGCCATTGGGAAGGAAAATAATTTGTTTATTTCCCAAATACCATTTCTTATTTTGTTTATACACGCCGTATGTTTTGTCAGCTAGTGCGGGAGTATATGACTTTAAATAATGTTCTACACTCGTGCTGCATTTACGAGCAGTTAGCTGCTGTCGCTTCCACTCTGCCAAGGGCATATCATCTTCAGACTGTCTTCTCTTCTTGACCGCAAGGTTCGAAGCCCACTTCTTTCTTAATGTCAGACAGTTCGTGCAATGGTTGCTACTTCAAACTGTCTAATTTTGACACAATTGGTTTGAATGTTTCCTCCAACATTGCATCACGTTCCATGTGCATACGTTTTGCCAACAAATATTTAGCTCGAATGTTTTCTACCACGCGACATAATTTCTCAGCGGCGCCAGATATTATACTACGTTAAAAAAGCTATATTTAACGGTTTACATAATCTTCTGGTTCAATATTAGCTATCGCGTCAGTACTGATGGGTATAAATTGAACTGGGCGTGAATCGACCAAGCTGTCTTTATTACGAATTTCATCTGTAATATGCTTGCAATGTTTATACAGCGCATCTTGAATGTGCAAACAGTGTTTCCACGTTTGATCATTGTACGTTGCCTCTGCATGTACAGCTTTAATTTTGGCTGTAATACCTTTCTCTATTTGCGCAAGCTATGAGTCTAACATTACTTCAAATTCGTCAATAATTTTACTAACGTCCACCTTGCTTCCGTGCCCGAATTTCGACAGTATAAAGGTGTTCATGGTGCACAGTGTGTGAAAGTAAAAATGTTTACAAAAACATTTAAGGCTTTTATACATTTCTCTTCGCAGGCATAGGTTTGGCCGGAGCAGGTTTGCGGGCCACAGGTTAAGTAACTGCAGGCTTGTCAGGAACTGACAGATGCTGAATAGAAGCTATTGCAGCCATATTTTTCGTAATAGCGACTTCTAGTTTAGCCAGCGGAGATGTTATCGATTCCTTAAGTTTTTCAATCAGCCGCTTCTCTAAAATTTCTAGTTTTTTGTCCACTAAATTTGACATGTTTACCGGCACTTCTTTTGTATTATTAATAACACTAGCAAGAAAACATTCTAACACAGCGGCTAACACTTTTAAGGTTTCTGAATTTGCAGACTGAACGTAAGCCTTATTGACTGCATCGCCTACTTGTTTTGGCTCACCTACTTGTTTTAATCGTTTCCCGCCAATACTGCACTGGCCGTTGTCAGTTTGAGTGATGCAATTTTCAACGCCTCTCTTCGTGCGATTATGGCCAAATTTCGAAATGGCAAAGCACATTTCTTACTGGTGTATACTTATAAACTGATCGAAACCACACCGATACTTGCCTTTGTGTAAAGGACATTCTTTACTTATTACTAAAAAACTGTGCGGGTCCTTCCAGCATAGAGCACACACGTCTTTGAACTTATCAAACGTCATGTCTGTATTCACGTGATCTGAATAAACATGTCGTAAATTTGTGTTGTCCATTCGAAACAGTACTAATAGGTTTCCATTGTCTCTTAACAATTGTTTCGGGATTCGCGAATAAGTCTGACAGAGATAAAACAGATCTACCATGACATGCCGAACTATCGAATAGTATTTCTGCATAGTTGATTGTTTCTCGCATGCTACATCATCAAAAATTAAAATTTAATTAGCCTTTGCTTCTTCTGGTGGGACAACGTTTTCATTTTCACTAAACGTTTAGAAACCAAGTCCGTCTACTTCTCGTAAAAATTGCTCTAGTCGTTTGTATTTTGGCTGCTGTAGAGATTTCGAGTACAGATAAACATTCTCGTATCGAACCCCATTTGGTTCCTCTAGTAAACTTAGCAAGAGACATATTTTACCATAGCTGGAATTCCCGCAAAAAAGTGCCCTTATAGTACTGGGTAATAGAACGCCATGTCACGATTCCCGAGACACAGCTTCGTCCTCTGGCGTAATGTGTACCAGAAGCGAAACTTCTTGCTTGGTGATCTCCATGTGACTGAAAAGACTAATCTGCAAAGTGACAGTACTTATATAGAGGCAGAATGCAAACGTATATAAAGTGCGACCATTTTTTATGGACGTCAGTGCATAGTAATGCCGCGAAGTGTTAGGGTCGCGAAAAAAAAAATCTGGCCGGGGATTATTGAATACGATTATTAATAACCTGCCCTTCGAAGCGCACACACCAGGCTATAAATTTTGTGGACCTGGTACGAAGCTAGCTAAAAGATTAGCACGAGGTGATAAAGGTATAAACACGCTAGACTCTGGTTGCAGGGAACTCAATATAAAATACGCAGCTAGCAATAACTTAGCGGACAGACACACTGCAGACACAGAATTAGCAGAGAGACCAAAAGAGATTACTAAATCGTCCAACTCAAAGTTTGGTGAACGACTTGCGGCTTGGGGCATTTCAAAACTTATGAAATCGAAAGCAAAACTAGGGATGGGCATACGTTTTGGTAAAAAGATTGCGAGGAAACCACGTTGCAAGAAGGGCGGGTAAAAGCATGGTGGTTTCTTCCGCTGGTATTGCCTGCCTTGGACGCTCTAGGTAGCCTTATCGGAGGATTTAGAAGTGTGGCCACGGCTATTGGCGCTGCAAAAAAACGAGGCGAAAAAAAATGGACGCTGGCTGTATATGAAGCCGTATGCAGCAGGAAGAGGCACTAAGCGGTTTAAAAAAAGCAGGCGACGAAAGAGGATATCTTAAATACATTACCTAAACGTCCACTTACAAACATCGACATAAAAAAATTTGCGCGCAAATTAAGAATTCCACATTTCAGAGACATTTACATGTGTGATTCTCTCCCTAGAAAACCACGGCACAATGTGCGAGCTGTCCTTAATCTAGACAACAGCAACGGAAATGGAACGCACTGGGTAGTGTATAAAAAGTCGGGAAACAGTGTTCAGTTTTACGACAGTTTTGGCAATTTATGTCAATTTCCGGAATTTAAACATTACATGCGTGGCACTACATTAACTTACAACTACTTGCCGGAACAGCAGCCCAGCCAATACAAATGTGGTCACCTATGTCTGAGGTTTTTTCGAGCTGATATATAAAAGTGTATGTAATTAATTGCAAGACATCAGAAATGCCTATAACTTTGATTCTGTCGGGTAATAATTCCGAGCTGTGTTCGGAGCATTTTCCTCCACTGAAGCTTGACGGGGCATGGTCAATAGCACTGACGGATTTCCAAATGTACAATTCCATCCCGAACGTGGATCGTAGAAATGCGACATTCCGTTATGTGTTAGTCTCCGGCGCGGCACAGCCGGAAGAAATAAATTTACCCGAGGGCGCTTACGAAATCGATGACATAGCTGCGTTTCTCAACCGTGCCATACCGCCACGTCGTCTCTCTTATACTACATGTAAATCCCAATACTTTAAGATGTGAAATGATTTGCAGTGCGGATATTGATTTCCGAAAACAAGATACGGTAGCCACGCTGCTTGGTTACGAAAACAAAATTTATTAGGTGGGCAAACTTCACGAATCCACACTCCCTGTTTCTATATTACCAATAAACGTAATACGAATAACATGTAATTTGGTTTGCGAGTCCTATCTTAGCGGCAAACCTAGTCAGACACTGCATGAATTTTCGCCAAATGTACCTCCAGGATATAAGTTGGTAGAAGTACCTAAAACGCTTATTTATGCTCCGGTCACTGTAAAGAATGTGCAGGAAATTACTGTTCGCGTCGTAGATCACGAAGATCGGCTTATTAATTTTCGCGACGAAGAAATTACACTGCGATTACATTTGAAAAAAGATGGGTTTGAATTTTAAGAATAATATAAAACCGGTTCGGGCTAAGAGATCACAGTTCAGTTCATTACGTGCAGGTGGCGCGTTAACACGTCGAAACGTACATTATCTGAAAAGACTAGGATTTACCGTGAGAAAAAATACTTAACGTCGAGCAGGCGGTAGGTTATGAAGATACAATTACTAAAACTGAATTTCATTCCTACGTTTCATATTTGCCGGGGCCCTATCCTCTGTCATCAGAAGTTAGAATCACATTCAAAATTCAGATATTTATACAGCCCCTTGCAATTCGTATCTTAGATTTCGTGGCTCAATAACCAAAGCAAATGGTGGGGCGCCTCAAAACGCAAAAGTAATTAAAAACGGTATACTACACTTGATTCAGAGAATTTCATATGAACTGAATGGAGTCGAACTGGATTCGACCCGAGACCTCGGCATCACGGCCACTATTAAAAATTATCTCTCGTTAACGCGAAATCAACTGCCCGCAGCGAAAATGTCCGGCTGGAGTATTGAAGATAATTACACGCTTCCTGTTTACGATGGCGGCAAATTTGAAATTTGTGTGCCTTTAGCAATGCTTCTCGGGTTTGCTGAAGATTACAGGCATATAATAATTAATTCGAAGCAAGAACTGGTCATACATTTAGCAAACAAGCAAACAAACGCCATCTTGGATACAGCCGCCAACCCGGAATTAGTATCTTTGTCTTTACATAGCATAGAATGGTTACTGCCACATGTTCAAGTAAAGATTTCAAAACGTGTCAAGTTTCTAAAATACATAGAGAAAGGTAGAAACGTAGACGTGGCGTTTAGAACGTGGTCTTTAGAGTCGTATCCGAATGTTCCACAGTCTATGAATGTAAATTGGAATGTTAGAAGTAGTTTTGTTGCTGAGAAACCACTCTACATTATTCTAGCTTTTCAGACGGGAAAACAGAATGCCATTATGGCCGATCGCTCGAAATTCGATCACGTAAAAATTAAAAACATTAAAATATTTTTAAACTCTGAATGTTTCCCATACTGAGATTTGAATGTCGATTTTACCAATGGTTCGTACATGCTCGTATACCAGATGTTTTCAGATTTTCAAAAGAGTTTTTATGGTCTGGTACCTTCGCCAACACTCGAACCCAGTGAATATGCTCGCGATGCTCCATTTCTAGTGTTTGATGTCAGTAGACAGGACGATCAGTTGAAATCGGGTGTTATCCATCTGCGCATAGAAATGACAACGGACGAAAATTTACCCGCCAATGCGAATGTTTATCCAATGATTATTCATGACAGTTTAGCCATGTATAACGTCAGGGACAGAGTTGTTAAAATATTGACATAAGTATGAACCAGCAGTCAGTTGTCAATAAGTCTTCGACATGTTCGTCAATGTTCAAGGCTTCCAGTCTCAAATTGGATTCGTAATTAAAGAACTTAGTATAGCCTACACAGACGGTACTACTGTGACGTGTGAATTCCTACCGCCGTTTTCGTGGCAATTACTAGATAAAAAAGTAAAATTACTAATCGCTGATTAACAAAACATTTCCACAGGATGGAATGGCTAGATGGTGATATAGAATATAAAAAAAATTAGAAGCATAGTCAGTAAACTATCCAGTGTTGAAATTGACAGAGTTGTATTTGTAGCCGGAGTAGAGCAAGAACGCTGGCTCTTAATCCATTTCAATGATGACGTAAAAATTTTCGACTTGCAAACAATGTACGAGTGTCCTTCTTTAAGAAAATTAAAAGCTCGCTATACAAATATTAATCATACATGTAATGCCTGCGAGCAGGCTACGGCATGTTCTTGCTTGAACGTGCTCTTGTTAAGAAAATGGGCGTTGGAATGCGGAGACAAAACGATAAACAACGCGTGGTGAAACTGACGTCATGTAACGGTTAAAAGTTTTCTTAGTAAACGGGTGGGAGGAAATCACACTTTAAAAAGAACCCTGCAAGCGCGGTAAATTATTTGTTAGTATTTTTGTGCGGTTGCGAGTGCATCACATTATCAACACATGGACGCTCTACTTGAAAAACTCAACAATGCTGCCATTCACTTCAAGAGACTTGCCGATTTGGAAATAGGCTAAAAGTACATCGCTACGCAGTTCCAGCGCATCGACACGCCTTAAGGGGAAAGGGTGACGTGTACCCTGGACGATGGCTTCTGCGTTCATCTCCCGAAGTGGTACGTAAGCATGATAAGTGAACCAGAAATGGAATCGTTGAACTCGTCTCTCGTACTTATAACGTACAGATGACATACACGACGCATTAGAAGGTGGAACCTTTATCAAACCATTACTGTATTTATAAGAATACATAAATGGCTGCTCTTTAGCATTCGTCCAGGTAAAGTCCGTTATGTGACTTCGCAAATCATAATGTCCAGGGGATGCTACTTGCCCGATATGACCTGCATTTGTGTATAATAATTGTGTATACCATGGATTATCACGAGGTATCTTATAACATAATGGATAATCTGTCATGCCATAATCACCTGTACCATTTCCCCATAAACGTTGTACCCAATCATTATCA
>PNEQ01081137.1:0-10124 GCA_003012365.1 Medauroidea extradentata
CGGGTCGGGAGGTCATATGACCCTCTTATCATGATAGTAGGCTACTATATCAGCTATCATGATAGTGTGATAGAAACTGTTTACACGAGCACATGGGCGGCAGACCATGCGGGTCGGAAGGTCATATGACCTTCTTATCATGATAGTAGGCTACTATAGCAGCTATCATGATAGTGTGATGATAGTAACTGTTTACACGAGTACATGGGCGGCAGAACATGCGGGTCGGGAGGTCATATGACCCTCTTATATTCTACTGCAAGAAATTATAAATTAGAAGAACCTGCCTGTTTATGTGCGCCGCCAACCACTCGCTTCAAATGCGTTGCAGCGTGTTGGTAAATACGTCTTTACGAAACTATTCTGCATGTGCGAAAAGAAGTCACACTTTGGACAAGTACGGAATGTCATTGTTAAGGGGGATTGATCCCTGTCAGATAGGTTTTACGGTTTTCTTTAAAATCAGGGAATAGACGCATTGTTTTACTTTTTCACGCTGACAAGGCATAGTTTATTGTCTCATTCACTTTTTGGAATCCGTATGGCATTGTTTCTGTTAATGTTGCAGCCTCTGTAGTCGCTCCCGTAAATAAAGCAATTTTTCCTTTTCAGCTGTTTCCCGTTGCAAAATAATGTATATATTATGGTTCCAGCGATTACAGAAAATAGATTAAGTTTGTCTACTCCTTGTCATGATAAAAATTTTGATACATCGACTGGAACAGAAGTTATCGAGAAGAAACAGATAAATCCAAGGTGGTATGGATCAATACCTCTTAAGGGGCCTGCCTAGATAGGCTGTGTCTGTGTGTGTGAGGTACAAGTGGTAAGGTTGCCGTTGACCGACGTAGTAATGCAATATCGCCTCTACGTTCAAGCTGCTCAGATGGCGTGCAGCGCTTTACTATTATTCTCTTCCCTATGGGACTTGAAGCGGTGACCACATTATTGTATTTGTGGCCAGCATTGTTCCAAGTCTAACGATTGTGTTTTTTAAATCCGGTTGTTATTTTTCCAGATACGACAGTCTGGAAACCCCATTTTTTGTCATTTTGAGCGGCCCGAAAATAATGTTTCTAATAAACGTGGCAAATGTTCAATACTATAACAAAATAGTTTGAAGTGTGTGTTCTTTTCGTAGATATACAAATATAAGGGGCGTTAATTAGTTTCGTCAAAAAAAGAATAACCGTAACTCGTTGCAACGTATTTGAAGCGCAGGTCGGGAGACCCCTCAAGACATGATAATTCAAAACACTTGTTTATACGCCCTCTAGCATAGCTAAAACCGGCCTTTTCAGACTACTGTACTTAAAAATGTACTAACAGGAAGTGTGTGAAACCCAAATAAAAACGTGAGCAGAACTTTGCTACAGATTTTCAACCAATAAAATGATATGGTTACTGCTTAAAGTTCCATTATCAAAATATATCTACGAGAACCTTGCACGCTAGTGTTCGGCGCTTGGCTCGTGGCGATGCGAGCATTTATGCGCGCTTCAAGGTCACCCTTATAGCTGCGTTATATATGAGCCTCTAACACACAGGTAGGCGGCGTACTTAACATTACAAGCTTAGTACAAATATTTATCTGATACTTTGGTATTTGAAAGAAAGACACATATTTTAATTTATAACTTTTAAAATCTTTAACATTATTTTAAAATTATTCTCCACATTTATACTCCTGGCCCTCTTAAACCTAAAAACCTTCCGCCGTCCCTGCACGGCCATCAAAATATGCGCGGTAGTTAATCTCAAAATGATTAACGTCGAACCTCATCAAGCGTAAATAAACTGGCTCGGACATGGATAGGCATATATGTAGCCTATACAGGATGTCCAGAAGCAAACAACAAGCACACCAGGCGAATCCTGGTCTAAATTGGACACGAAAAATGTTTGTGGCAAGATGTAGTACAATTATATTTTACATGCACAATGTGGCAACATAGCACTGTAGTTAGTCCCCTCTTGCGTTCCACACATATCTTACTTATCCTGCTACTACCTGCATATTATGTGTGCATGTTCACATCCCGACAGTCCAAACATGATTCTATGTTTACTTGATGTAACATACATAATATAATATCTGGACGTGGAGCGTAACTGAGTGCTACCTCCTTACATTGTTGTCACGTTGTGCAAACAAAATGTCTGTCGCCGTACGTTTTGCCACTTACATTTTAGTCGCCAATTCAGGCCAGGATTCGAGTGGTGTGCTTGTTATCACGCGATTGTTTCTGGACACAGACACACACAAACGCACTTATATATATGTATATATATATATATATATATATATATATATATATATATATATATATATATATATGTGTGATATATTAACTAAACATTTCATAATACAACATTTCCACGACAGCGCTGCACCACTGTGTAACACAATGGAAGTAGTATGACAGTTCCAGTACTCTCACAACAGAGGAATAATGCTATCTCGACATTGGTTATCATAGCTACATACACGGTCAAAGTTACTATGGTGAAAGTAACTAGCCTATCCAGATTTACTATCATCGCGAAAACGAGCCATTAGAGTACTGCGTTCATACGAAATTTGAATTGTCTTATTATTTCATTATCAAACACACCTAATTACCTACATTTTACAATCAATAAGTGTTCACCAAAATCTGTACCCCAATATTTTCTAGACGCCCGGACAAATTAACGACAAATACATTACGTGAACTATAAACACTGCAGTTTCTAATTTATTCTGTAATACCATCCTCTTGAGAAAGGCACAAACTAACAGAATATTCCCGTTTATATTAACTGTGACATTATTACAAGGCATTGCTATAACCCGAAATTTACTGCTGAACATGTGCGCAAAGAACCGTAGCAAACAATAGTTCAAGCTACCTTTAGTCGGGATCATACCACTATTCACTCGGCTCGCGAAACAACGGAGTATTATAGGTAAAATATTTCACTGAAAATCATTCTTTTTTCATAAACTGCAACTACTATAGCTGCCGAACACTATTCTTCACAGCTGGAAACTGACAGCCCCCAGCGACTACTGCAAGAACACCAACCTCACCGTCATACACTCCAGTCTCGGTCAACATACCCCGCTACTGTCCCACCGCGAACACTCTGTACAACTCCCGTGTCTTGTTTGTCCACGACCGCTCGCTGCAATCAAATATCTTATATTGCGGTACCGAACATATCTAATTTTTAGCATGGCGAAGAATGGAAGTCATCCACCTAGAGAGAAATTATTGCGAATCAAGGCATACTAATGTCATGTTCTCTGTGGGCCTTTAAATGCCATTTTTTTTAGTGTCAAAGACATTTACGCTGCAAAGAGATGTGAAACAAAGTAATGGTCAGAGAAGAAGTTTCATCGCGGGAAAACTTCACTGTTTGCTGGATTTCAACGCACGTTCAGTTTACCAGAAGATTACTGGCTTTCGCTTTTATGTGGAGCTGTTGCCCTATTTGACTGAGCCAGTAAGAATCACGCTGTTGTAATATCTGATGCCTGTTATTGGTTTGCAGACAGCTACGTTGTGTCAGACGAACACTACCTAATCATATGTGTTATAATTAATTATAGCGTTTTCAAGGGTATGTTGGCACAAACATTTTCGCGATATACCATCATCTCTAGTGATAATAAAAATGCTTAATCACAATCACTTCTCAATAGGATTGCTAGCAAATTTTTTTTTTCAATAATAAGACAGTGTTTGGTATTGAAATATAAGGCATTTGCCGTAACCCTCGCAGGCTGCCTTCCCCTTACTTCCCCGCCAGGTACGTCCTATCACAAGCTCCCCACTCACATTTATCTCCCCCTCCCCCAGCACACCTCGCCGTTCCAGCAATGACTGGCAAGATCAAACAACACACAGCTGGTCATTTGTAATAAACACAGCAACACATTTGCCATGACAAATATAAATATATGTAACATGACGTCACGCCGGTTATGCCCCTATTTCACCTAACTTGATAGTTGAGGTCACGTGCATTTCGGATGTTTTACATGTTTTATGGCAACGTCAGTTGTTATAAAATGAACCTGAAATATCAATTCCACAGTATACGCAGATATCGTCTCGTGTGGTTCGCATTAAATTATATCATTGAAATAGTTCGGGTCCTTACAACTGTCGAAGTTAAGTTATGCGAAGCTCAGTACAGTTGGCGCTCTCGTATGCTGTGTCGCTGGCGATGTTTTACGAACACAGAGGTCGTGGGTTACGTGTCAGTAAGATAACATTAACTTAGCAAGGACAACCACCACTTGGCAAATATTTGCCTTGAGAAAAAAACATTAGCATTGACTGATAATACTTACAATGTTATACATGGACATAATGTCAAGGGCACTGTAAACAAAGCTAAATTAAGCTTACAAAGTCCAAGTACTTCAGATGTGCGATTTGAAATTTGCTACCCACGAAACAAAATTGAAACCTTGGTACAAATGAAAATTGCGATTCCATGAACGTCCCTTGCGCGGTGTTTTGAGTTCAGCCTCTCCAATACTTTATGATCGGCTAGTCACGATACAGCAAAGACTGGGCAGTATTATCAGTTCACGTTACAAAACATACGTACCGTTTATGCATCTCTTTAACCGAGTACATAACTAATTTACAGACACGACAGGTGGGCGTATTTGTAGGAAATCATTTGTGATACAACACCTGATACAACGCATTATGGTACATTCTCAAAGCTTTAACTAGACTTAAAAATAGTCATTTTTCCAGACCCACATAGTTGTAATTATTATAATGGCAGTAGCATGTAGTTTCTGATGCAGTGTTTGCACCAAGGTGAAATAAAGTTGGTCTGTTAAACAGAATGTCCAGTAAATATATTATTTTTAAAGTGCATTGTATGGAAATTGTACAAGTTCGCCGCTTCGTGTATGAACTGTACTCGAGTGATTGATTTTGTCCAAGAGAATAAACTCAAACAAATTCTTGTGGTAATTAGTAAACTGTAACCATGAAGTAAATTCCTTAAACTACTGATTTCGTGTGGCTAATGCGAGGTCGTACGTTTAATAAAACGTGTAATTCTGTCGCCGTGACATACCTCAAGTTATTCTCACTGACAATAACCACAGGCAACGTGGCAGGGGCCAATCTGATAAACTAGGGAACATTAATAATCTCAACCCGTTAGTCACGAATCCTTTCCCTTATTATGAAAACTCAGCTATTTTGAATGTGACTTTAATATATAAAACATACATTAGAATATTATTGACTACGAAATTTATTTTAAAGTCATCGCTCATTATAATTCCTTTATACGAAATAAAGTATATTACCGATGAGTTTCAAAATTTGTATGCGAAATTTATTATTTCTTACAGAAATGTAAACTTGTAAAGTACTGTGTGGTTAAATTCGACTAAATCTCACAAGCACGACAGTGAAATTTCACGAATATGCAAGGAAATACGGGCAAAATTTTATGTGTTAAGTTCAACGAATGGTTCGAAATGACTTACGGTATGATAATTAACGCACAAGTGTAACTTATATTTGAGAAGTTATGGTTAGAATTCTGCGTAACTGGTACATGGTGTAATGGTTCGATTCCTCCTCTCACGGTCAGTTTTAATAAGTTAACCGTTTATTAGTTTCTGTGTAATATTTACTATAGCATTAATACATTTCTGTGCATACATACTACATGCACATAAAATACATTTTAATTTCTCTCGTAAGGAATTTTTCTATTTACTTGTCAGGTAATTTTTCCCAATTGTCTAGAAACACTTCCCTTAATTACCTGTTTAATTTTACTACCCACAAGTGCGCTAATTTATACCTACATGAAAGTGCTAATTACTTCCATTACTTGTACGTTTAAGTTGTGTGAACTATTTTAATTGTATTTCATGCATATAATAGGCTACAACTTTATTGCGATTTCGAACATTACGACTATTGCTGTTTTAGTTTAATTTGCGTAATTTGAACAAATTAGGTTGCTTATCTGACACAAATTATGTTATAGTTAGAAGATCATAGCGTTTATTTTAGTTCATGCGTAGTTGACTTGTCATCCCAGGTTAGGTTGGTTCACTAGCTCATAAATCATGTCTAAGTTTCAACATAAAGCCAAATGTTTTCAGTGCCTCGTTTTAAAATAAGTATTTTTCTATTCCAGGCTATCAGCACTATTCTAAAAAGTGTCTTTTTCGTTTGTTGCACGACTATCACTTTTAGAGGCTAATTAAATAGTGTTATAACTGAAAATGTTAATCGTACTCCGGATCGCAAAGAAACTCAAATATAGGAAAATATTGTGATTTAAACTAACAAATTGATCTTCAGTACGAAAAAAAAAACTGTCTGAACCATAATCCCATTAAACCATGGCTAATGTGATTGTTTACTGAAAACAGCAACGAACGATAAAGTTTTCGAAATATTACTGAAAAGCATATAGTAGAATCGTTACGGGGAGATCATAACTTCCCTACTAAAATTCGCCAACTTTCGCTGTACGTTACACAAAAAATTCCCGTCTGACATGCGTTACCTTCTCAAGCGTGATCAAATTGCCACACCTTCAGTACTTTTATCGAGTTTTGACTAATAAACTTCCGGAGAAAGAATGTACTTTTTTCTTCTTCGGGTGGCCACAGTTTTATCAGCAATAGCAGTCGAGCAATGCCAACTGTATACAATGTAAGAAACTACTCCCTCTATCTTGTCGAAGCATAAAACGTAATAGGAAGGTGTAGTACAAATGAAATGCAGATGTCCAATTATTCTAAAATAGCGGTAACTGATCTCCTGTAATGTAAGAGCTAATCAAATTAGGCTTTCTTTTCGACTTCACTCACAATATTTGGAGGAAAAAATTCCAACTAGGCCTATACTGTTTCCTTGCGATAAATTCGTGTGGCATGATACTGGATAAACTACTTAGTTATGTATATTCCGTCTTTCAGTGCATGAAAAATACAATACCTACTTAAATAACGTTTTTACTAATCTGAAACATAACTTTTTCTCGCTCAATGTGTGTTCATGACAGTAGTAAAACCAAACAAAAATTAATATTGAACATTATATCCGTACGCCAAAAGTGGTTTGTGTATAGACGAAGATAGAAATAAAAAATCATAGTTTAAGAAAAAATTCATTTCAAATAAGTATATTACTGAGTTATTCTAATGCTTAGGAAATATGCGTTATGAAATAATCATTATTTCAATATTATACAAAAAAACAACGTAACACTAAATTGTTAGAAATTATCCTGTCATAAACTGAAATCAAAATGGAATTAACCCTGACCACGCTTGCTTGCGACTAAGAGCGCGTGGTAGATAAATAAACGCTGAAAACATCAATTGACTTCTAAGCTTTTTTCGAAGCCAATATGTATAAAATACTCAATGACAATCCTACATAACGGTATTTGCAAACTTTACGAATAAATACTCATCCAGAATTACTAATTCGTTACGCGTGATTTCTTGCGCCGCAATTAAATGCACGAGGTTCCGGCGTCAGAGATTGTGCCTCAGAAGTTTGTAACACTGGAAACAATTTTGTTTAAAACGTTTGCTGAAACTATTGTCTAGGATTGCTATTGTTTAACATCCGCAAATTTGCTTCAAGAAATCTACAGTTATAGATTAATGCTTTTAACGTTGAATTATGTACCACGCCCTCTTAATAGAACTACCTTGGTTTGTGTGCTAGATAGACGCCAGTGTAGTGAGGACAGCGGTGCGTAGAAACAATACACGCAGCGACATATCGGTGTGCGTGGCAGTTCATATTGTGTCCAGAGGCTCGTATGCCGATCTCCACGTTACATATTGGGAAGGGGGAGACGTTCTGTCCAGGGAACATTTTGATTTCGTGCTGAAAATTGGAGGCTTATTTAAGATGGAGTGTTAAGACAATTTTATTGTATATTTTCAGTTTTTGAGCGGTAACATTTATTCAAACTGTATTATCAAAATGTTCTCTTCAACAAAGCATACGATATATTCTTCGCAAACGGTTTGACATAAATAATTTAATCTTTCATTTATCTGTCATGCAGAATCATTGCAAGGAAATTTCAAGAAATCTCTAGCAATGATTCTGCATGACACATTAATGAAAGATCCCTTTATTATTTATGTCAAGCAGTTTGCCAAGAATATATCCTATGCTTTGTCGGAGAAAATTTTTATAACACAATCTGAATGAATGTTATGGCTCAAATACTAAAAAATACAATAAAATTGTCTGACACTCCCCTTTAAGTAGTTTTCATATATAAACTATGAATACATCGCTGGTAAAAATATTATTTATATTAGATAATTATTTGTAATTTTATTTAGGGAGACGGGATAATTCCCATAAATAATTTGGACAGGGGGCCTGTCCGCCCTCCCCCGGCTCGTCGCCCCAAGGCACGCCCATGCAGCAACGAGCGTATATTAATAAGCTGCGTAAACAAGGCACGCGATCCATCTATTACCACGTTACGTGTGTTAGAGCTGCAAATTGATTACCTTAAATTGGAAACGACCCGGATCAACCCCCTCCCCCCCCTAGCACAACCCGAGGTCGCGAGCGAGGGACAGAGGCCGCCCTCGACGCGTACACACGAAACAGTTAACTTTCTGGTCAATTTATCCAATTTGCGCAATGAAATCCCATCAACAAAGTAATCACGGGGCGGGGTACATGCAGAGGCGAGAGAGAAAGAGAGAGAATGACCCTAGAGGGCAGAGCGCATTGTGTGGGCATGCCCATCCCTCCTACTTTCCCAGGACAATCATCACCAGACTGGGGTGCTCTAGCTGTGACATTTGTTACACAGCCTATCTCAACCAATACGACACGTCGGGGCCTCGTACTGAATGCTGCAAACAGCTTCCTCTCCGCCTGGTAGTTGCCATCTCCGGACCAACTCTCCGACATTCGCGTGCAAATTTCGGGTTCGATTCCCGGCGGGGTCGAACGGATTTTCGCCTCGTGGGGATCGTGCGGGATGACGCTGTGTATAGAAGGGTAGGGATTACACGTTTTCCGCGTCCTTCGTTCCGGCGTTGCTCCACTCTCACCTCATGTCACCCCTCACACGCGCTTTTAAGGCGACCGCCTACCTTACGCTTCAAATGCGTTGTAGTGTGTTCGTAAACAGGTTTTTTCTACGAAAATATTCTACTTACACCCATTGTGCCAACGTACGAAAAGAAAAGAAACTTCAGACAAGGTAGGAACCTCATTGTTAAGACACCACGCTCATTAAAAACATTGTTTCTAAGCCCTCCAACATAGCTAAAAACGGCCTTTTCAGACTTCCGTACTTCGGATATATGTGAAACCCAGGTTGCGACCTGCACTGGACTTAGTTGCTGACTTTCCATCAATAAAATTATATTGTCACCGCTTAATGTCCCATAGTAAAAACCGTTCGGCGGGAACCTTGCATGCTAGTTCAGCGCTCGGATCATTGAGGCGACGCGGTATTTGATGCGCGCTGCAAGGTCGACCTTACCGCTCCGTCGCTTTTGAGCCTCTCACGAGCAGGTAGGCGGAGCCCTTAAGGGTGCGGATACCGCAATTTTCATCACCATTTTTTTATTTTTTATTTGTACCAGATATTTATTTCTTAATTTAGACCCAAAATGAGACTACATTTGGCTCTTATGGAATTGTTTTATCTCTCATAATAGTTTTCGTGTAATGGCTTGTTAAAGTCATATTTTGCATGTTTCCGTTTTAACGGCTACACTAAAACCCAACTGATATACCAAACTAAAAAAAAAAAAAAAATCACAGTGGATAAAGACATTGCAGGCTACAATGGCATGCTCATAAAATTAAAGAATAAAAATTATTTGAATTAAAAAAATACGAAAATGAAAATAAAAATTAAAAAAATTCAATTTTTTTAAAAATAGATAGGCTGCGTTTGTGTGTGTGAGACAGGGGCGGTAAGAATGCCCCTAACCGACGTATGCAATGTAATATCGTCCTCGCGCAAGCCACTCAGATGGCGTGTAGCGTTTTAGGCTACTATTAACTTCTTTACTATGGGACTTTAAGCGGTGACCACATTATTGGCAACGTAGTTCAAAGTCTGACGCTTGT
>PNEQ01081138.1:0-18026 GCA_003012365.1 Medauroidea extradentata
GGTAATTGTACGCAATACATTTTCTTAAAGTTTCGTAAATTGCTACTTTATTTATTCATGCTTTGCAATGATAACCAGGAATATGAAAGCTAATTAACTGGTGTATGTCTACAAACTTATTGCATTATTTTATCTAAATTACCTTCAGAAAAACTGCGTACCGAAATTAAGTGCGTGCAGTTACCCCACCTTCCCCTACGCCTACCCATGCATAACCGTTAACGTTACTGATATGTATTTATCTAAAAAAAACTACCGGTTTCGTTACCCAATTAAATTAATTATTTCATAGACAACAAATAGATTAAAATAGAAATTAAAAATACTTACTACAAATTTATTTTAGTAGCGTTAGTGTTTTGTTTTCTTCAAACGATTTTGCTTGACGCCAACGCCGAATGTTTTTAGCGTGCGGTAATATAAAAATAAATATTCACTAAACTAATTCTTTACATAGAAATATTTAAATGATACTTTATTTATTACAACTTGAGCATCCTTGGTGTGATATGTTGGATATATACAAACTATAATATATGCCTACCACTTAACATGTCGATATTTTTAACTATGACTGTAGGATGATCGTAAAATTTGCAGGATAGGTGAAATCACGAGAAACACGGAAGAACACAGTATCTTTAAAAAAAAAACGTAAGCCTAGTAATTTAAGCATTGTGTACTGCGTGCAGAAGCTACCAATAAATTGTCTCGATAATACAGTAGCCCTAACAATATGCAGTATTCTACTGTATAGGCCATAGAAAATATTTTATCAACCGTAGTTATAAAATATTTTTACTACAAATAAGTGCATTATTAGAAACACTAATATTTCTGGGAGTGATATAGGCCTAACCGACGAAACGCATTTTTTTTTATTTTATGCTAAATAAAAATTAATAATTTATTATATTATTTTAATTTTAACGTAGAACGTTAGACAAGTTTAAACTAAGAATTGTTGGCACACTATCTTATTTCAATAGACCTCCCCTTCGTTCTGAGCGGCTGCGGTGGCCGAATGGTCGGTCCGACCGCTTGGCTCAGTGGTTAGCGCTCCTAACTGCTGGGTCAAGGTTCCCGGGTTCGATTCCCGGCCGAGGAGGTGACATTTACATTCACTTTCTCGGGTTCAGGACTGGGTGTTTGTGTTCGTCTTGTCTGTCTGCCACACGCCAACGTCCAATTACGTCACTTACACGAAGCAAAAAAAAAAAGTCACTGGGGATTGTATGACATAGACTCGCTTAAAGGGAGGGAGGCGACAGCCTTGCCATTGTATCAAACATTTTTTTAAAAAAGTATTAAACATTTGAAAACTTAAAAATAATATTTAAAAAATAAATTTAAAAAGAAGAAAAAAAATAATGGTCAGACCATACGCCTCCCACCAAGGCGATCCGGGTTCGAATCCCAGTGGGGTCGGTCCCAGGATTTTCGCATGTGGGAATCGTGCCGGACGATGCCGCTGGTCGGCGGGTTTTCTCGGGGATCTTCCGTTTCCCCCGTCCATTCATTCCGGCGCTGCTCCATACTCACATCATGTTGCCCCTCACCAGCGCTAAAGACCTCGATGTTAAGCGCTGACCAAAATCTCTCACTCAATCCCCTTCGTTTTGTTCAAGGCCAGCAGGTTCTACAGAAAAAAAAAGAGTTTTTTTTACATTAGCTTTCGTCTGCAGAGATAGAAATATTCGTTGACTGTACACGGCCTTGAATAACTTGTGTTGTGAAGACAGCCTACGGTAATGGTAGATATTATTGAAAGCTGTACATGTAGGAGTTTTCTACAAAAAAAGAGAGAGAAAGATAGTGAAAAATTGAGAGAAAAATAAAGAGAGTGAGAGGGACAGAATCGCTCAGGTTTTAGTTTGCAATGGCGGTTGTGCGGTAGGTTACATCCGGTAGGCGAAATATGCTAAACAGCATTATGTAAGCCCTATTGTGTGCTCATATCATTTGTAAAGTTTTAAGGAACTAAATGTTGAAACAATAGTTTTCCCACGAGCCTTTTTTTGTCAGGAAACTATTAAGAAAACGCCACTTTTAGAAAATATCGTAGAGATAAAAATAGATTATGCCTAACATGGAATTTGAAGACAACGATTGACTGAACTTCATAATACTGTCTTTAAAGAATATGTTTTCAACTGTGTATTTAATGTATGTCTGTAAGAGGAAATCTCAACACTTACGTTGAGAAAAAAAAGTGTGCTACAAGTTAGCATTATCCGTCAGTGCAGTAAGGTTTCTAAACGAATAACGAGTAAAGCAGACATTTCTAAGCGCATTTAATTTATTTTCTCTATCTTGGAAATTTACACCATCTATTATTCTTAAGATTGTGAGTGTTAGGCCTATTGTATGCTTACAACGAACCGTCACCCGAAAATAAAAACCGATAGTTGTGAGACTTTGTCTCAGCATTTAAGATTTTTATTTCGTTTAAAATAGTATATTATTGTTAAGTTAAGCTTTCAATTACTCAGCAGGCAGTTGAATTCATCTGTATATAACCAATATAGCTATAACCAAGGCCGTTCGTCTCAGTAAAGAACAATAACGTTGTACTTATTGTACAGAGTTCTACAGTTTCAAATATGATCCAGTTTCAAAGAAAACATACTTTCGCTTCGTAATGTTATAGGCCTACGAATTGTTAAGGTAGGCCTATATATAGGCGTATACAGATTGTTTGTAACTTATTTATAAATGCACAGTGCTGCAAAAATAGCGTTTTGTTTATTACTTATTTTTTATTCATGAATATAGGCTACTTACAATATTGTTAAAATTATTTTTATTTTGGAAATTTCTACTTTTCTATTTCATCAATAAAGGAAAATATTTACTTTGTCGATAGTGTAACTGTTTTAAGTTTCTTGATGTACAAATTATTTTGGTATAAACTGGCCTGCCAGCTGCCTTACTATAGACCTAGTGCTTCCTCCTCTCACTGTTAGCAGACATAGTCTAATTGTAATTAAACATTTCTGTCAGCTTCAGCAGGATTTCATTAAAAAATATTTCAGTTTGATGTCAGTTACCACACAATCCCTGACTAAAGGAAATACCGGGAAACGTTATTGTATGTTGATTATTACATAAACATCTAACGTTTACATATATTATTCCAGGATATTTGTAAAACAATTAAGACACCTGTGTGCATTAATACGCCAGGATTTTGTGAAGCTCCACAACGGTGTGTGTAAACAGACTCGCCGGTTTATATACACTTACGTGCGTGTATTGTAATTATGTCAGGCTGCGTCTAAAAATACCTTTTGCAAAAGCACTTTTTGCTGTGCGATGCTATACACTATAATGCGTTGTAAATAACCAGGACGGTAGGTATATAAAATGTGCAATGAGATACGACAAAGTAGTTTCATATCTGTGGAAGACACAATTACAACCCACGCATTTGAATCATCCGGCCATATCAGCTTACAGCATCAATGTAGGTCATGGCACTGTATTTGGCTTATAAGCTTACAGCAGAAACACGTTGGCCAATTTACAATGGAAGCCTTGTTGTATAGGTTGATATATTCCTGCATACTCGCTTCCAAGCATGAACTTTGTTAAAAGTATAGACTGGTGGAGACGGCTGTTGCGTTCGTTGTATTGAAAAAGAAACATATTGTAGAAATGTTGGTCAGATGCTGTGCCAGGAGGAACCAGTCAGCTGTGAGGTAGGTGAACAGTGAGAGATGCGACAAAACAGCTGTGAGAGTGTATCTGTGTCAGTATGTCGCTAGCTAGGGGCTCAGGCAGGGATATGCCGCTCCGAGGTCAACTTGCAACCTCCGCCAATACTGCCTTGCCTTCACTGCGCAACGCAGAACAATTGAGTCTTTGTAAACATGCGCCTATTTATTTTCACTATTTTTCTAAAATGCTGAAATATTTTTACGAATTTTCACCTACAAATCCCGGCATCTATTAATGGTGTAAATTATTTACTGTTGTTCGTGTGCTATTTTTTTATTTTGTGTAAGTTAGAAAACACTGTAAAATGTTGTTTTAACATCTTACTACGCAGAAATAATAGAATCTTAAAAAATTTAATCGGCAAGAAAATAATCTACTGCAATCTCCACGAGTTGTACACTTTTCGTCACAGATATATCATAATTAATTTCTTACTACGAAACAGCATTCGAGATTTTATACATCTCTCGTGGGTTTCAAATGTATTAGTTTTTGACACCCTATCGTTTAGAGGTAAGGGTACTTTCATTCAACAACTGCTAGATTTTGGAATTGTTTTAAGATAACCAACTAGGCCTACCGCGAGCCTATGCCCGACAACTTGGCATTGGCCTACGGAAAGAAAGGATAAATGTTCACATTAAACATATTCAGGTATTGTTTCCTTGTCTTTTATGCGCCAACAAAACTTTATAATACATGAAATATAAATTCATGTGATGATCCATGCAACCTGACATAATAATTACGAATATTTCTTACCCAAACCCTGTATTAAGTAGCATTGTCGCTAAAAAAAACTGTAGCCTATATGCATGTCTGCATGTAGTAAATGCCAATAATTCCAAACTTTTATGTGTTATTCTACAGAACAAGAATAAGTTATGAGTGTATTGTATACAAACATTTCAAAACTCCATCATTAAAGGTTAACCGTACACTGTTAAAATGAACTGTACATACAAATTTGATGGATACAAAGGTGGTGCGTAAATATTCATATTAAGTAGGCCTAGGGCTATGTGTAAAAAAAAGCACTAATATAGAGCATTAAATGTTTTGAAACTGAATTTTATGTACGAAAATTTAATTGTATTAACGTGTTAGTGTCATGAGTTTCAAATAACTTACATGATTCCCAATGGTTTATTACAAGGATTACAGAGCCTGCATAGGTTATAGGTATATAGGTAAAATACGAGTTTCTTAAAATATTAACTTTACGTTAAAATTAAACTAATTAATAAACTATCTCAACAATTCCAATTTATCTTAATATTTTGCAAATAGATCTACGGTTCATAATATTGTACTCAAAATGTTTAACGAACTTGCTGATAAATTTACGTTTGAAATGAGCACGAATTGGTAGTACAGGTCTATAGCTTTATTCAAATTTCTAATAAATTACGACAAGAGATTTTAATTGTTATTATAAGTTTTAACTATATATATATATATATATATATATATATATATGTATATATATGTATATATACACACATTATAGTAGTGTTTTAGTACAACCCGGTACCTAAAAACAAATGTGTCGTGTCAGGTGTAGATGGTTTCTTTTTGCAATAGAGCTCTTTATAGCTTCCATTATATATTCGAAATAAATATAATAAGATTCATATTAAAATTTAATTTACAAATATGTAACTAATTTAAGCATCTATGAGATCATCTACCAGGTTCTTAAACTGCTTTTCAGTGGGTTAGAAACACCTGTTTAGTTACAAAACAATTACTAACCTACGATAGAACACATTTCAGGAAAGGATAATCAAGAACATCCATAAAATCACGCACATTAAAAATACAATTTGTGAGCCCTTCAGCGTGGCAAAAAACGGCCTTTTCACACAGATGCCTTAAAATCAACTGCTGAGGCTGATGCAAAACTACTCATGGTTCCTAAAATTACATTTGTGCAGGATTTTCGTAGTAATAAAATGGCAGGTTCACTTCATAAAGTCCCATAGTTACAATTGCACAAGAAATACGCTGCACATCAGTGTTGCGCCTAGCGTATAAGAGCGATCGAACACTTGGTGCGCGCTTCGATGTAGAACTTAGCCTGTAGCCATTCCTTCGGTTGTCTCCAATGCGCTCCAGGTCGGAGAAACCCTTAAGTCATTTAGTCTGCAATTCGTTCTCGCAAATGAATAAGAAGTATATTGGTGGTACGTTATATTTATTTCAGTAGTAGAAAATTTAAAATTTTCAGCGATACAATGTTTACGCTAAAATTTTTTAAATATGCGTATATTTCGTCTCTAGTAGTTTATTAGTTATCATTGTGATTTGTGCTTAGTTTAACAGGTGCACACTGGTTGTTTTTAGCATACTCTAGAAATTAAAAAGCCGGCCCCCATAGCGTAGTCCGCTAGACGCCTGTCTACGGTGCGAGAGGTTGTGGGTTCGAATCATGGCTTGGGCCTGGATGTTAGGTTGTCTCTTCACCTCACTTAACTCTTATCTGCTCTTAAGACCTCGTTATTAAAGGACCGTTAAACTCTCTCATCTCTTACCTCCAAAGGGAAAAAAGAGGTTTATAAAAATACTTTCCTGTAGTAGGCTATGTGTGTCTGTGCGTGAAAGTATACCATCAAACTTGGCACTCACAGGCCTACAGTACTTAGTAAAATCACCAGACTTTTATGTAATTTATTCTAGTCCAGTACTTATTTTCAAAATGACAGCTATTTCAATACTTTTGGCATTATGTCATATCCCGAGAAAAATTAGACCGATTCAAACATCCGAGCGAGGTTGCGCATCGGTAACACGTTGGATTCGCATTCAGGACACCGGTTCGATCCCCTGCTCCGACCATCCTAATTTCGGTTTTCCATCGTTTCCCGAAATTACTCCAGACGAATGCTTGGGACGGTTACTTAACAAAGGCCATGACCGACTCTTCTAGATCTTGTCACTGTGTTAAGCAGTATGTCACCCCCCCTTTCTAATGACGAAGCTGTCGGCGAGACGTAAACCCACTTATAGTGCGGCAAGTTACGTCGGAACCTTGTAGGCCTAGGTTATCGCTGTGCGCATGTTGGCCCTCTCTTATCCACCCCTCCTAAATGAACGGCAGGCTATATTTATTCGTCATTATTTTCTAATACACATCGATGTCTTTATACGAACGTATTATATCAACGTTTAATATAAGGTACCTGGACCAAATAAGGCCATGTATACCAATAAGGCCATATGGTTGTAAAAAAACTGGCAGTGATGAGTGGGTAGTAGTGGCGTGCCCTTGTACGCAACTGCCATCTAGCGGGAAAACAAGAAAACAGAGGATGCTATTTTGTTTAGTAGCCACGATGTGCGCGTCAGTCTCCTTCTTGGTACGACGCGAAGTGGCTGATGTAATATTTTGGTGAGTAAATATTGCGTCAATCTATGTAAATAGTACAGAAAACTAACAAGTTGTATATATATTCTTACAGCTCTGTTTGTCTACTTTCGAATGCAATATTATTACGTTTTTTGTAGTCATTAGGATATAGAAGCAAAAAAGGCACCATATTGCAAGTGTTCCTATTAAGGCCAGGGTGAAAATGGAAGCATGTAGACCAACAAGGCCACTTGGCCTTATTGGTCTACACCCTCTAAAAACCGTATTTATGGTGGAGCATGTACATCAAAAAGCAATGTCAAGGGTATGGTAGATCATATTGATATGGCACCAAGGTCACTCAATTTGCCAAAACGGACATCACACCACCAGGTTCCCAAGAAACGAGTTTCGCATGACGATTGTGGTACTCCTAGCACAAGTGGCATCAATACAAGGAAAGACAGTTGGTATTGTCCCGTCTGTGAAATTGATGAAGTAGCCGACATGATCTTGTGTAAAACATGCTGGGTGTATTTTCATGAGAAATGTGTTGGCATTACAAAGCGAGGCAAGATAATTGGGAATGCTCTGAGTGCTTTGAATCTGATTAAGTGTGCTAACTTATAATTGATGTTTTATCTTTTACAATGCTTCACTTATGTTTCTGAACATTTAATAACGAGCATGCATTTGTACGTACGTAAGAAATTACCTCTGGTCCAGGTATTTATCCAAGGACAAATGACTCTTTTGTAAGTGTTTTTGTTTCTGGTAAAGATTAACTAATAAGAGCATTGTTCTTTATGTTCGGTTCAAAATGTACGAAACAAAACTAGTTTGTGTGTTTTTCAGGCTAGTGTTGACAAATACGCTGTAATCTACACACATTTGTAGTGGCTGACATTATTTGGAACATGAGTTCCTAATAAGGCCAATATGTTACCTTTTCTAATACATATTTTAAGTACACTTTAATGTAGAAATCTATTATTTATAGTTATGTATTCATGTTTACAAGACAACATAATATACTTGTGATTTTTTCCACATGTTCACTAGCAAATGTAAGGAAATTGCAGGAAGTCAAACGTTAGCATGGCCTTATTTGGTCCAGGTACCTTATATGTTACAAGCAATACTCACGCGACTGGGCTGTGGGGCATAGACAAGCAGAATTAGATGCACCTTTGAAGACGTTAAACTGTACGGGGAACCTGAAACAAACAAGTTTATTCTTGAGGTATAGTTGCAAATGTATGGATTAAACCAATATCCTAAAACATATTATAATGTAAGCAATGTTGTGTTAAAAATAATAGTCTCCACTGTAAGTATTTGGTTGACATAGTAGTTAGTTATCTGGTTTACCACATCTCAGGTTCCAGGTTCGAATCCAGCTCCTGGAGGACGAAAATATTTCGAAGGGATGTTTGAAGTAAGGAGTATTGCATAGTTGCGGTATAGAAGTTTTCTCGGTACATTTTTGCACGCCTCATTGATTCATAATTCACGTGCTTATTTTGCGTGGATAAGTTACAACAACTGGGTTAATGAAACGATCCTGTACGTTGGAGGAACACGTTTGTGCTTAAAAATGTTAAGGTAACGACCACATATCCCCTTCAAACATTCATTTTTAAATAGGCCTAAGTTAATACTTTTTTAAACCTCACAGTTTTTCTATGGTTGCATAATTGTGTTAAAAAATACATCATTAAATAATCAATGTTAAAACGGATTTTCTGTTTATGAATAAATTTTCTAACAAATTTCCATATAATACAAATTTGTTATTAAATAACGTGCAAATGTTGCACAATGTGCAGGATAAGTCAATATTATGGCTGTAATCAAGACAAGATTAACAAAATTAATTTCTAATTAACATAAATATGTTATTCTGTTGTTATGGTAATTTATGGTCTATTAAATTTTCAATATAGTGCCAAAGTACGCCCACCTATTTAAAACTATATTTTTAAGGGGCTTATACTGCTCCCATAATTCAATTTGGTTAGACGTATCCTACATATAAAAATCCACTTACTTTTCCATGAGAAATCACCGTATGATGTTTGAAGTGGGATTTCCCCGCAGCCTGTATTGTAATTATACTACAGTAACATTACATATGACATAATAATATGTTCTTAATGGCATTGTTGTATGAAATAATAATTATATTACTGATTGGTCGAATAAGTAATATAGCACTCCAAGTACCTCAAGTCAATAAGTAAAGCTTTAATTTTGATTATCCTTGTCACTGATTAAGATATCACATAAAATACACGCTCTGAAGCGGTCATTGTGAAAGTTTACGAGATATGAAGTCCACACAAACGCCACTGCTTTCGGATGATGGGTACAGGAACGCATACATTACAACCTGACATACACATTACGCACACGCACAAATATACATTCATGCACACATACATGTAAGTTAATTAAAAATAATAGTCAAGGAATAGAAAATTTTCGGGAAGGGGGGAATACATACAAGTTACTTATTTTCCTTTACAGTTTCTTATTTAACTACGGAAAATTCTTTTTATTGACAAGAATACTAATTTTTATTCTTCAATTAAAAGAGACAAAATAAAATTTATGTGTGTATATATGTGTGTGTGTGTGTGTGTGTGTGCGTGTGTGCAAATCTTACGTAGGACAGTTAAAATAATTACAATTTCAGTGAAATATTTATAAGTTATAACCACAAACATGTAACTCGAAATTTGCTGCAATATAACAATTAACATTTCCATATAATTGTAACAGCTTTTTAAACAATTATATAAAACTAATCAGTCGTGATTTAGTACGATACCTAGCATTTTATTCCATAGTTTTAATGTAATAACGTGAAGATAAAGTTTAGTTGCATGTATATCGACGGTGTTGAACTGTTGTCTCGTATGACGAAAATGTAATTTCCCGCATACAGCTAATTTGTATGTCACTGTTGTACATATATATTGATTAATATGTGTGTTGTGCAATTTCCTATTCTGGCATACGAGGTTGTAGTTCAACATCATCGACATATATATATATAAGTCATGGATTAACGTCAACTATAGTAAATACTTACCTGAGACACATTCAGGAAAATAATTATAAATTCGTACTTCTATTACTTATTTTTCACATGAAAACTCAGCTCATTCTGATGAACTAAATGAAACAATTTTCTATTTGTGATAAATATTTTATTACATTGGGACAGTCTTACAATAGTGCAATATAGGCCTATATCACTAGAATGATGGACAAAAAACATTAGTTATAGAATTTCTACTGATGATTTTGGTTTATGTATATTCCAAGAGAAAAAAGATGTAGTTAATGAAAATTACTGAAAACACATAAATTTATAAATATTTTTAACATATGAATTTTACTGGTGACTGCTGACTATTACGAATGTAGAAGACAAGAGTTTTTTTTTTTGTTTTAATTTTGAGTACTATTGTACCGCTTGTAACTATATATATATATATATATATATATATATATATATATATATAGACAGTTAAGATGTCCGCGTTAAATAATAAATAAAATACTATTTCATTTTCCAGATGATAAATGTGGCCTATTGGAACTTTCTGGGTTAATTTTTACCCCGATGAAAGTATGTTATTATTTGTTTTGAAAATTGTTGTTTATCTGTCTGTAAAACTAACAAACACATATTCTAGCGTTTCAAATTAAAATCCACATATCTAAGTATACTGATGTTGTGCGTCATATTTCTATGCAGGATTAGAATATACAAGGATTCCTTTCTATAATAATTCTAAACAATAAAAACCATTCATTTTCTTTTCAAAAAGGTCGGTTTCGCTTTGTATTCAGCAATCACCCACAAAATTAATATATTAAAACTATTTATAAATTCTATGCTTTCAATAATCGTTATAATACAAACACCGATATCTGCTAAGTAACCCACTTCAGTAGATTAAAATTATAAATTACACGATTGTTCCATAAAATGTCATTCTGCTAGTCAAATCAAATTAAAATGTCAGAAAATTTGCAAGATGAACTATCAAACATATAAATTTGGTTTTAATTGATTAAATGATTCCCAAGACACGAAATAACTAAAAAAATTTGCAAATGCACAATATTTTTTTTAGAATAAGCTCTTGACGTGAACTAAAATTATAATAGTTGGATGACCTCAAGTACTAGGCTATACTGTGTGCATCGAATTTCGATGAGATACTGAAATATGTGTCATCAGATCCGTTTAATGACAATGTTAAAACCGAAAACCATTTTGAAAAGTTAAATACGGTATGTGGTAAGTTTATATTGTCAAATAATCTTACTGAGTAAATACTACACGTATACCACGTTAGATTAAGTAAAAAAAGTTCGTCACGGTATTATGTGTGGTCGAAAACATCCAAATTGCAGCAATTCTGAAAAAAAAAAAAAAAAAAATGTATCTGGTATGACCGAAACACATGATCTTCAAGTCACCTTACAAAGTACTTTGTGTATACCGAGTTCGATGAAACTCTGAAAAACTGTTACACACAAAGGCTATCTCGTGGTCGAGAGCTCAGATAATGTGTTTAGAAGGTCACCATTCTACAAGTGTGAACATTGTATGAGCAAAATACGTAAATATTAAGTCACCTTATTAGACTACGTAGCCTGCTATATATGTACCAATTTTGATGAAATTCGGTCCACAGGTTCTAAAGTTAGGAAGGACACGCACTAACAGGCAAACGCATAGACTCGCAGATATGATCCCATAAGCCTGTTTTTTCCTTCCGAGTTAGGCTAAGAATGTAATAATTTGCATTTATGTACTTGATGTTTCATGGGAATGTTCATAAAGTAGTCTGTTATGTATAGTAAAAATTACTAAAAAATTTAAACTTAATTTTTTTTCATAAAATTACAATGTAGATTATGTACTTCATTAATCTATGAATTACATATATTTTTTTCATGTTAATGTTCTAAACGTCTAACGATTCGCTATATTCTCTGTTCCACAGTTTAATGTCCATCTCGTATAGCACTTTTTTTTAGGTATTTTTATGTTCCTGTCATTGTTTCGGTATTTTTTTCGCTGTCTATATTGTTATCTGCTACCAGTATTTTATAATATATTCTGTCATCAACTTTCATTATAGTTTTCTGCAGATGAGGTCGTTGAAGTCATACCGTAACTTGGGGTTATTTTGCTCCGATATACTGATATTTAAAGTTAATTTAACTGCCAAAATTATGTGTTACGGAATAATTGTATGATTTTTGCTTTAAATACACTAAAGTGGGTCACATAGACGATGCTGGTGTTTATAGTTTAACGTACATTATTTCCATCAAAACTTTTTAAAAAGTGTAGCAATATTACTTTAATAAGGTGATACTTAGCACCAGCCAATATGACCAACACTTACGAAAGAATTATTACCTATGGATAAATGTAATACCTTTACTAATTACCAATTCTAGTCAATGTTCAAATAAAACTATTTTTACTAAGCCAACAACATTTGTAATATGTTTACTAAAATTATAATATATAATGGTTTCAAAAGTTACAATTGGTATGCTTTCTTCAAAGACTTCTCAAATAGAAAAGTTTGGTCTAAAATATTAAAGTTTTTAAATGAAAATCGGTACGCTGATGTAAAATTAATTGCAGAAAATTATTAAGGAATCGGTCAGACGTTTTGAAAAAAAGATTAAAGGTGTATTTTGCGACGAGAAAAGTAGGTATGTAAAAACAAAGGAACTGTCTAAATATAAAAGTATTTGTAATTAATACCTAGAGATAGTTTTAAGTTTTTTAATCATTAAGAATGTGTTATGGGTATAACTTTTTTTCATTGAGGTTCGGGTTTGAACCAAAGATATTTTTTCACGAAATTCTTTGGAGAGCAGTCAAAAGGAGTAAAGAAGTACACATGTACCAAAATGCAGCGTACTAAGTCGAAAGACCCTTGTGCATGGACCTCTCTGGCGGGAGGGGATGGAGGGACATGTCCCTCCAAACATTCCTTGTGGAGGGGACAAATTTATATGCTGTTTCGGTTGTGGTTGAGTGTAAGAAAAGGCATTGTGCCTCAACAACGAACTTCACTTTTCCAAATAAAAAAATTACACAAGTGATGTTATGGTACGATTTATTGCACAAAGGTTTTAAAAAATTTTTCTAAACATATGTAATTCAAACTATCCATTTATTTTATTTCATACACATACAATCACACCTTAAAATGCTATAGATTTATTTTCAAACACGATCACATCAAAACAGAAAATTGTAGGGCGTTTATGAAAAGTAACAAGGTTAGTCCGATTACTTAAAATACTACTCAAGTTGTTTTAAACACATTCAAGTTAAAATGGTGGTTTTAAAAATACAATCTAAGACAATTGCTTTCATATTTAGTTCCTTACTTGGCTTACATTCCGTTACTGAGCATCCGGTGGATTCTTTTCTCTGATTTAAATGAGAAAACCTAGTTAACTCTATCGGGAGATTACTTTTCGTTAAAGTAAGCGTAAACAAAATTTTCGTGAATGCTCATTATTGACGTGACCAACGCAAATGCACATTTCAGTTTTAAATTAAAACTTTACATGTTCAAAAATTCCGACGTAATTAGTATTGTAATTTGTGTTTATATTTAAATTGGGATTGAATGCGGTGCTTGTAATACTTAACTATCTTAGTAAATAAGTATATTCATATAATGCCATATTGTTCTATTAGGTTGGTGACGTCCCGCTCCACCATAAACTAACATATTTGTTTAACCTGATACGCGACTACCTGGATCTGCAACGCGTAGTGCTGGAGCGCATTTTCCATCCAGTGTGGTCGGCTACACTACATTCTAGGATAACATCAGCAGTTGGTACCCCTGCTAACTTGTTTATTGTTTTGTCCTGTTTACCAACAGTGCACACACTTGACAGTTTGTGTTGTTACTTTTTAGTGGTTCGTAATGGATAAATTTGTAGTGAAAAGAAAATGTAAATATGATGAATTTCAAGATGATTCAACCAGCTTACATTCTAAATCTTACACGACTAAATCTCAATCTTAACAGGTAAATCTTTGTCAGCATATTGTGTCACATGCGGAGTTAAAAGACAATAATTTTGAGTCTAGTAGTTGTAGCAGTATCACCAATGTGCCTGAATCATTGTTGCACAAACTACAAATGTCAAAAGTTGTTGACACATTTCAGGCACCAAACCAACCGACTATCTTGCCAGACTCATTTCCTACGCAAAAACTCACAGGCTGTATGTACCCTTCACTTTCAAGTATCTTGGTTCAAGAATTTCAAACGGTTGCATTTCCAACCAAATCTTAAGGAACTGCATACTTATATTGTCATCATGGTTATTGTCATTTGCCACAAGATAAACTGTTAGTTAGGAAAATGGAACATTCTTTTACTACAGTAGGCTTCAAAAATTGGAAACATGCCTTTGACAAATTTCATACACATGAGAAAATCGAATCACATATGCAAGCCACCATGAGTTATCGGCAGTTGCAACAGCCTATTGAAATACAACTCTGTTCCGAAAAACGCAAATAACAAAAAGTAGCTACTGAATGTCTTCTGAAGATATTTGGATCTGTCCGATTTCTCGCCAGGCAGGTTTTGCACTGCAGGGACATAATTCTGACAGTGGGAATTTTGTACATTTATTGAAGCTAAGCAGTGATGACCTTCCTAATTTAAAACAATGGACAGCAAAATTACGAGAGTCATTCACCAGTGCTTCTATACAAAATGAAATGCTGGAAATGATGGCAAATGAAATTGTAAAGTTTATTTGTAACATGATTCGGTCATAGTAAACACCAATTTTTTTCTGTTGTTTGTGATGATACACGTGACATAAGTGGCATAGAACAGTTAAGCATTCGTATTCGTTGGTTTGATGATAATTTTTAACCATACGAAACTTTTATTGGACTGTACAGTACGACAATAACATCTGGATAGGCAATTGCAGCAATAATTGTTGATGTGTTAACAAGAGTGCAGCTTCCACTAAGTATGTTAAGGGGACAAACGTACGATGGCGCGGTGAATATGAGCGGCAGTAAGAAAGGTGTGCAATCGTTGATGAAGGATAACCAATCGTTAGCACTGTTTGCACACTGTGGAGCCCATTGCATTAATTTGGTCACTAAAGAATGTTGTGATGCTTCTGTGGCTACAAGAAATGCCATGCACTGGGCACGTGAGCTTGGTGTATTGTTGTGCAAATCAATAAAAGCAAAATAAAAATTTGTCCACATCACTAAATCCATAGCCGAAGGCCCTGTGGCCGATCTTGGTAAGATAAAACCCCTTTGTCCCACTCGATGGCTTTACAGGGAGACACAAATAAAATTAATTTTGGACAGGTATGATATTGTATTACAAACACTAGGAAAGCTTGCTGCAGAAGATAACCAGCAGTTAAATTCTAGCAGCTTGCTTACAGTGTTTGAATCAGGGACAACAGTACTAAGATTATTACTAGGGCAGAAAATTATTACCACACTCGAACTTCTCAACAAATCATTTCAAGGCCGTCAACAAACAGTGTCAGGTCTCATGAAATCTGGCGATGCAACCACTGCGGCTATTGAAGGATTACGGAAAGGAGTGGTTTTCGAGGTGATTTTGAAGGAAACAAACCAGAAAATGGCTGAAAATAATTTATAGCCTATCTTAATTTCCAGGTCAAAGAAACCTCCAAGCCGTTACACAGGCCCTGCAGAATCACTCACTGCTGAAACATTATGTCAACGTTACCATAAATAATATTATGGTATTATAAATGCAGCACTACAAGGTTTAAAATCCAGGTTTGATCAGGAAGGACTGAAGTGCTTGCAAGAGCTGGAATCAACATTGATTTCAGGAGAAATACAGACTGATTTACTACAACTGTATCCTGAGAAAAATATTACATCTCTAGAAACTGAACTCAAGATGTTTAAACGACAATATAGTATTTTGTGTTTCAACGCTGCTCAAAATGTACTCAACCAAATGGTGCCAGAAGTGCGATCCTCGTTCAAGAATATCGAACATTTGGTTCGTGTCTTGATCGTAGTACTGTAATTTTACGGAAGTGGCTTCCGTAATAATTTGTTCACGGAAACTTGTCCATATTGTAAGTTTACGGATGTTTGACCGTAACTTTCCGTAAATTCATGGAAATTTGTTTCTACAATTTTAAAGCGTATTTTACTGTGTTTTTTTAAGTGGTACAAATGATCTCTATGAATCCTGGATGTCAAATACAAAAGCTGTCGCTTATGAAGTTGATATCTTACCACTGCATGGATCTCATGTATTAATAGATTGTCACTGTGGTTAAATAGACTCCAATGGCCATACCACGCTGAAAGCACCGGTTTTCGTCCGATCACCGAATTGAAGCAGCGTTGGGCGCGGTTAGTACTTGGATGGGTGACTTATACAGACGTACTAATGACCATCACCTAATAGATATTCCTTATTTTTTCCAGCGAGTATACCACTGCAAACATAAATGAAACGAGACCGAAAATGAGTTAAAGAACAAACTTTTTCGCAAGTATTATTAAGAAACCAACAGTACTTGGAGAACAAACCCAATTAGACTTATATAAATAAGAAACGTATATACACGTCGATAAACAAGCCAGCCAGGTGAGAGTCGTCATCAGAGTAGAGTATAACATGTTTTGCCTAATGGGAAATGTAAACTAATAACAGTGTATAAACAAACCTTCTCGGGCATATTTCCGGTAGGAAAAAAACAGGGTGAGAGTTTGACAACAAAATTTAGGTCAGGAGAACTAACTTGTAGTAAAGTGAAGTTAAATGAGAGGTTTTATGGCCCTTTAACAACGATGTCTTAGAGCCTATGTAAGTTAAATGAGGTGAAAGAGAAGCACAGCATCCAAGTCCTAGCCGGGATACAAACCTAGGACGTCTCGCACCGTAGACCGGTGCATAAACGACTACGCTGCTAGAGCTAAAACTGAGGTATAAACATGAAAACTAAACATAAGGTCAAAAACTGAGGTCTAGAAACGAGGTGAAGAACTGATTGTCTAAACGTGATGTCTAGATCTGATGTTTGAAAGGGACATAAAAGTGATTGACTAACTCACGGTATTATAACAGCATCTGTATACAGATTGAAAGTAAACATATAGTTGCCTGAAATACTATCTGGAATGGCAGTATCCTGAAATATATACTACTATGAATAGTATCCTGAAATATTTCGCAAACTTATTGACAATGTTCGTGATCTGTTCGCTACGTTGCGCGAACATTTCCGCCATGACGAAGAACAGTTTACCCATGTTTACCATCACGTCGGCTACGAAGGTGAGCTCATCGCCAAAGTTCGCAACCGCTTCCCCTATGTTAACATATGTTAAACGACGACAATGGCTGAGACAACACCAACTTCGTTTGTGACTGTGAGAACTTCATCCTGGTGACGCCCTGATCGCTGGCCTTGGTGAGCACTTCGGCAGAGAGACAACAGCATATTCGCTAGTGACTGTGAGCACTTCATCCATGTGACGCCCTGGTCGCAGGACTTGTTGAGCACTCCGGCAAAGAGACGACAGCATATTCGTTTGTGACTGTGAGCACTTCAGCCTGGTGACGCCCTGGTCGCTGGCGTTGGTGAGCACTTTGGCAAGGAGACAACAGATTATTCGCTAGTGACTGTGAGCACTTCATCCTGGTGACGCCCAGGTCTCTGGCCTTGGTGAGCACTTCGGCAGAAAGACAGCAGCATATTCGCTAGTGACTGTGAGCACATCATCTTGGTGACGCCCTGGTCGCTGGCCTTGGTGAGCTCTTCGGAAAGGAGACAACAGCATATTCGCTAGTGACTGTGAGTACTTCATCCTGGTGACGCCCTGGTCGCTGGCCTTGGTGAG
>PNEQ01081139.1:0-18025 GCA_003012365.1 Medauroidea extradentata
TAACATGTAGGCCTATAATTGTTCCAAAACACTGAAATAACAACAGACGAAATATTCACAGATCACTGATACTGTTCTGTTACTGCTGACAATCACTGACAGATAATTAGTGTTATTCAATACTGCTATTGTAGGGTAAAATGGTAACTTTATAACTGCATATGACGAGGGTGTCGTGCGATAAGTTACGACTTACGTATCACAAATTGCTTTAAAATTAAATTTTTAATTTTTTTTTCTTTATTTCATCTATGTGTTATAGTATTATGCGTAAGAATACTGTAATAATTTATCTACACCTGCTTGAGTGTACAAAGTGTCTGAAAATTAAGTCGAATATACGCCATTTTGTCGTAGAATATCCTCTTTACGTCACGTAAAGTGCAATGAACCGATTCAACAAACTTCGCGATATGTCTGCGTCTCGCCAGCGGATCATAAGCAAAACAAATTTATAGTTGAAAAACGCTTTTGCAGCAGTTTTGAACAAAATAAATAAATAATTGTTTCAGAAGCGATATCCCACAATTCATTGTAATTTAATATTGGAATAAGATTAAAATAAAGACTAAGAGATTGTCGAAACTTTAACATTTAATTTAAAGAAACATGGAGTGCTTCGTATCAGTTTGAATTAAAATATTTATCACTAGCTGTTCGTAAAGGTAGAGACACTATGATGAAGAGTTAGTACAAATCACGCCATTTTTTTTTTTACAATTAAGTTCGTAACCTAAAGCACAAACGGTTTACACCGCGAACATAATAAGCCGGCAGGGCAGCATAATGTTTCCTGGCGAAAGAGATTTAAATATCTACAGCATGAGCGTGCCTCAAGTATGCTTTGAAACAGAGGCGTATCTAGAAATCTTTTCCGGGGGATGGGGAAGATGATGAGTATTAGTTTTGTCACTAGTAGTAGGCTATATCGTTCACAGGGCACAGAGAAAGAATAGTAAAACAAAGAAGTATAGAAACTATTTATGGCATCTTGCCTACATATACACACATTTGCAATAGGTTAACATCATAGTCATGTAAATTGCATCATAAGATAATTTAGATATGTTACTTCTTATCTCGGTAAATATGGCATTAGTGTAGCTTTTCACCACCATGTTTTATTACACTAAGCAGGCACTATATAATAATTTTTGAAACTACATATTTTATGATAAATGTTATAAGTTAAGTCCAAACATTGACCTAAAATGTCTATGGTTTTCTCAGTCATAAGACGAAAATAACTGATAAATTTTAAATGATATAAAAAATTAAATGTTTTTACTCAAATCACTATTATACAGTATTATGACTGATAAGAGCATTACAAATTTGCATTATTCCAATATATATTTAGGCCAAAATAGACAAAAAACAGGACGTTAAAGCACAAAATTAAGTTTTACTTTGGCACAGTTCACAAACTTACTAATCACAGCCTCATCAGAAGTATGAATATTAAGCAGAGCAAGTCCTACAAGACGTGAAACTTCGTTCTGCTGCAGCAGTATTTTTATCATTTCATGGTTGGTTGGATAAACATCTGTATGTGACTCATACAAACTACCAGGAGCGCCGGAACTAGGGAGGACATGGTTGTATTGTTAAGTGTATTAATTTGTGTACTTTTAAGTGTGTTTCATGTATCTACTGGTGATACGGGAGGACGAGGCGCCTTTTAAACCTCGTCCTCCACCAGGGCATTGTGCTTACCCGCAGTGCCCTGGTTAAAACCAGCGCCCTCCTAAAACGAAAATAAAAGGAAATAAAGAAAATAAATACAGTTACCGCCCCCCCCCCAGCCCCACTCTTACTTCACAACTCTACTAACAACCTGGACATTCCTGCTTTTCCAGTGCCATTCTTATTTTTAATGCATGTAACTGCTGAGTGGTTACACTCCTATTCTGTGTCGAGAGGGTTTTTACGGTACTATGCCGGTTTTTCCCTCTCTCTTCTTAGATTATGGCTTAGCTATAGGTACACTTAGGGAGGTAGACATGGCCCCAATTGCGCCGCGATGCATGCCTCCTCTGCATGAAACTTCCCCCTAGTAGGCGTATGGGGCTCAGCCCTGAGACGCACTTAGTCCCGCTCCTTCCCCGGGCCTCACACATAACTTAGTAGTTAGGGTAGGTTAGGAAAAAGAAATTATGTGTATTTGACTGTGTGTTAAATACTAAGTTTACATATCATCAAATAAATATATTTGTTTTATTTTGTGTTGAATACTAAACTTTTACTTTTGCTACTGGAAGGAGCGGCTAGAAATGTCCCAGGGACGCATTTAATACAGGTCCCAGGAAGCTCCTAGGGATGTCCCAGGGACGTGTTTAATACAGGTCCCAGGGAGCTCCTAGGGATGTCCCAGGGATGTGTTTAGTACAGGTCCCAGGGAGCTCCTAGGGGTGTCCCAGGGATGTGTTTAATACAGGTCCCAGGGAGCTCCTAGGGATGTCCCAGGTATGTGTATAACACAGGTCCCAGTGAGCTCCTCGGGGTGTCCCAGGGATATGTTTAATACAGGTCCCAGGGAGCTCCTAGGGATGTCCTGGGGATGCATTTAATGCAGATACCAGAGAGCTCCTGAGGATGTCTAGTGGATGTGTTTATTACAGATCCCAGGGAGCTTCTAGTTCTAGGGATGTCCCAGGGATGTATATGGCAGACATCCTAGGGATGTCCGTAGGTAGTACTTTTCCATGAACTTTTCCTACATAAAAAGGACTTGAAATGAACTTCCCTAGGATGTCCTAGGGACGACAGTTCCCACATCCTACGGACATCCTCAGGATGTATTTGTGCTGGTAGGGATGGAATATTGTATAGTATCCGCGTCTGTTTGTTCCAATATGTTAGTAAATAATGGAACCTGCAGGGTATTTTTGTCGCTAGATGTGTTAACATACATTAGATCATGTTTTAAAAATGGTACAACTGAATATTTTTTACAAAGTCTACTCCTAAAATGATGTCCACTTTCAGATTTTGTATTATAAGAAATTCTTGTGGAAAGGTGTTGCCTAAAATGTCTACATTTATATTTACCTTATGAGATGGAACATTAATTTCTTCCGTTGCACCTACAAGTGTAAACTGTTCCACAATGGTCTTAATTTTTGTGTCGTTATGATAGTTGACGCAACACACGATCTACTACACTCCGTGTCTAGTAGTGCGTAATATTTCCACCCCTTTACCTTGACCAAAATTCTGGGTGTGCACGCTCCGATAACTGCATGTTGTGTACTCGCTGTTATGCTGCTGTCAGCATTGTCAGCCATTGTCCTCAATGTGTGGTTTGTTTTAGTGTGTGTCAGCGCTTCCTTCGTCGGCTGAGTGTAACCCACATTCTGCTTACCGCGCGCAGTGTTCTGTAACTCGTCCTTGCCGTTTACGTACAATCTCCTGTTTATACACAGTTTGTGCGGTGCCAAGTGAAATTTATGTTTGAAGTTTCAGAATCTTTCCGCGATGTCTGTTTGAAATTCCATGTCTTGTTGTGGAAATAAGGGGCATTTGTTAGCGTGGTGACCTGAATAGAAGCAGAGTGTACACAAATTACTTGCTTCACTACTGTGCCCTATAGTTTGTTTAATTTATTCATGCCCCGGTGTTGTTTCTCTTTTTACTGCCTGCTCTGCACCTTTTAGTAGTGCATTTCTTTCGTAAGTGCGATTACCGCCTTCGTACGGCTTACGCGCATGCAATACCTCATCCTGGCCGTGTTCCACATTATACCGCTTACTTCGTCGATATTCTGTCGAATCGCGTGTGTTTGTTTTCTCATATCTCTTTACTGGCCCAATCTCTCTGCGTGGCCTGAAATGTATCTGAGATCTCGGTTTCTCGTCACCTCGCTGTTTGTTTTCGACACTATGTGCTAATTGTTGTGTCGTGCTGTAACATCTCCTGTCTGATACTGCACTATTACTTGCAATTTCCGTGTATGTTAGTTGTTCCTTATACTTGGAATTTGTCACAATGTACGCGTTATTCTTTATTTCCACAGGGGTAACGCGCACTGCCCCCTCGTACTCTAGTTTTTTTAGAAATAATTTTTGCCTCCTACATACTTTCCCTTGTTTTCGGTTGTGTTTCTGTGCTGATTTTCAGTCTTAACATCGCGTCAGCCCTGACTCCCGTCTCTGTTCTGTCTAACACTTCTGTAGTATTCATTTTCATTAATTGCAGTGTATGTGAATTTCCTGTCACTGTTATTGGGAAACCTAGGCCTGCCTTCCCTCTCAATGATTGTTATTGGTTGTTTGTTACTTTTACTGTACCTAGACTCCATGTGCGGCATGTAGCTACACTCATTCTCTCGATCCCTAGTCCAGTACCTGTGTTTACAAGAATCTGTGTTCCTGCCTTCTCCCTCTTTTACTACCCTTAGATTTCTATCTGTGTCTTCCTCATTTCCTGACATCTTTAACTTTCTCTAGTTCTTTTTCTAATCTAACATTTTCTGCATTTGCCCTCCCATGTTCTAGACACTGTGTGTACCTCTTAAGGCCTAACTCAACTTTTTTAACATTTTTTATTAGTTGTTCAACTGTGTCATTTTCTAATCCTATTATTTTGTCAGCATATGATGGCAAAAGTGACTTCCAGATTATCTCTACTAATTCATTCTCCGGCATGTTTCTGTTGTACCTATTTCTGTAGTATAATATGTCTTCTATGTGTGTCTGACAGCTTTCTCCTAGTTTCTGTTTTTTTCGAAAACAGAAATTCTTTAAATTTTTGTTTGCTGTCTACCTGCTGAAATGTTTTCCGTAGCCTAGACTCGATAACCTGCCAGCGTATTTCCTGACCTCGGTTTTCCGCTACAGCGTTTTTGTATAGATTTCTAGGAGAACCTATTAAGTATAATTTTACTCTCTTACATTTTTCCTTCTTGTCCCACTTGTTTATATCACTAGCATCGTTGAAGTTGTCGAAAAACTCATCTATATCCTCATTTTCTTTCCCTGCAAATGACTCTACTTTTTGCGCTTCATGAAGCACAATATTAGGCCTACACTGTTGTGCCTCCGACATTGTGTTTGCATCTACTGTATTTATACCTCGTTATAATACTCGTTCTCTGGTTCATAACGTACTGCATCGTCGTAATACTGCTTTGTAACCTACCCCGGTTTTAAGTAAGTATTATTGCCCTCGACCAAGACACGGTTCAGTTCGCCTTCTATTTCGCTGACTGAAGAATAATCGTATGTTTCTACCTCGTCTGTCAAAGATGGCACTAAACCTATTCGCGTTAGCTTAGCTACAAGCCCTCGTGTCACACATGTGGACTGATTGTCTAATTCCCGCAAAACATCAGGGTTGTGTTAAATTAAGCTATCTGCTGCTTGTATTAGTCTATTAAATCTTTCCGCACTTGGTTGTTGGTCGCTCTCAACTTTTCTCTGTAATTCGGACAAATCTAAAGTCGCTTTCTTAAACAACTCTTTCGACGACCCTATAAGGGATCTCTGACTGTCACTCATGTAGTGTGTATACAGACTTATTGCTTATGGTATATTATTATAATCACTATGCGTTAGCCCCTCAAGCATTACACACATAACACTCTAACTACGTTTTCAGACCATGCAATTATTTCCCCTGCATGCAATAATTAATCAATTCTATTTGAATTAATTTCAATATTTATGTAAAATTCTTATGTTAAAAGGTATTGGGCGGCTAATAATGTGATATTTATGTCAATGGGATTGAGTTTACTATATTTAAATTTGATTTAACAGGTGGGTGGGGGAATTTCATTGACTTAATAACTAAGCAAAATTATTAATCAAGTAATTAACTAATTTGGGGGTGGTGGCTTGCAAGTGCGAGGTGAGGAGTGGAAGGCGCCTCCGCCAGTGTTGCAAACTTTATCTGATGTCCTCTAGGATGAAGTGTTGCAAACTTTATAATAATAGCTCAAAGATAACTCAAACCTTATATTACACAATTAGAGCGGATAATAGTGAGGGATAGTCCAAGGTGTAGAAGAATAGTTAACGCCAATAATCAACAAGCTCCTTTTCATTAATTTAAACTACACCTTTGTATCTGTGTAGCCTGCATAGGCACAATCCAATGTACGAACCCAAAGCCAACTTAACTGGGAACTCACGCCTCTCGCGGCTGGTTCGCGCTTCGATTCCGGGGACGGACCGCTGCCCTGGCTGTACCCTCCTGGACACCGGAGCTGGTTGCCCCTCGACGTGGTTGACGACCCTCTGGCTCGATGTCGGCGACGCCCTAGTCGACATCCAGCACCTCGTGTACCCTTGCGGCGGCTCACCACCGGGCAGTCTTTTCGCAAGCCTTTATAATCGGGGCCCGAGATGTTATTAAAACAACCTCACTCAGCTTGCCCTGCCCTCGACGGCGTTCATGGCTATGTTACGCTCGTAACACCGTGTAACGCCGAAAGGGCAGTTACAGGTATGGTGTCAGAAGTGGGATGACACCTGCTTTTCTGTCGTTTGTCGGTATGCTGGAAATTACAGTCTGTCGGAATCGTGTGACTGTACAGTCGTGTCATGTCGTGTTGTGCCCAGCCATGCTGGATGATCATCGTAAACATTTCCGTGTTAGTGTTAGTGTTCTGGACTGATGCCGCAGTAGGAACTCGTGAACACACGTTGCTACCGCGTGAACACATCGTGCAGCCACGATGTGTCTTGGGCGTCGTGCAACCGGACCTGCAAGTCAGCAGATGCCGCATGTCACCACCGTGCCAGTCGTCGCCTCTTCCTCCCCCCCCCCTGCTTGCAATTTCCTTCCGCGCCCGTCGACCTCGCCAGTCAGCAAGAAGCCGCACTTTGCCTGTCCTCTCGTCCTTCTTCTCTCCGCTCGTCAATGTTTGTCGTCCATCCATACTTGGCTATTTCTCGTCCGTGTTCATGTTACCGCCGTGTTGGACTCCTCCCGTCGTGCGGTCTGAAATACCTGGAATGAAGATAATGCGATCCTCTGTACCGCGCGTCAACATGTATAGTATGTCCACAATCCTCATGTCTACCTGGAGTTCTAATGCAGCCTGGACCACGACAATGCTGGAGTGAGGTGAGATACTCTTTCCTGTAATTCTTGTCGCGTTAGTCACCTTGGTGTCAACTGCAAACCTGGAAGGTTGTGAGCTTAACCTGCAAGCAGCCCTGAATCACCTAGCGTCCCGACTAGAAAGCATAGAGCGCGAAAATGCAGAACTTAAGAGATGCGAAACCAGTACTCCTCTTAATGTAAATAATTCAGATGCGTGTAACGCTGGTCTAACACCTGTAAGAAATATCACTTTGTTGCCAACAGTCCCAGTATTTAGTGGAAAATCGGAAGATAATGTGAAGGTATTATTCAGTAAAATTGAACAAGCTGCCAGTGTTTGTAGTTGGTCCGAAAATGAATTGTTAGCATTTGTTAATCTCAGACTCGCTGGTGAAGCTTTAGATTTTATTCTTGCTGATAGTGCTTGCCAGAAAGCTAACAGTTATGAGCAGCTTAAGAAACATCTTATAGAACGTTTCGGCCGGAAACACACGACTCGTTTTTACAGAAAACAGTTGAGTCGTTTGAAAATTTTGATCATGAATCTGTTGAACAGTTTACTGACAGGATAAGTAAAATTAATGCCAACACGTACGAGTTAGGACCTAATAGTGAAAGGAATGAAGCTATTAAGCATGTGGCTGATCAACGAGCTCTTGATGCTTACTTGAATGGGTTAAGGGGCGAAGTAGGCAAGTTAACACGTATTTCTCGCCCTCAAACTTTTAAATAAGCCCTTGAGTCTGCAATAAATGTTGTCGAGGCAGACACACGTCCTGGTAAAGAGCTGGTAAACAATGGTGCTCGTAAGTCAGTATTTACCACGAAACAAGTAAGAGAAGCATGTCATTTATGCAACAAGGTAGGTCACTAGTTTAAGGATTGCTGCAACAGGGCAAAAGCATGTTTTGGTTGTGGAAAGTCAGGACACATGGTACGTGAGTGTCCTAACAGAGAGCAGAGGTACAAGAAGCCAGATCCTCCTGCTAATAAAGAAAGTAAGTTAAACACTTACAGGGCTGAACTAGCCACGAGTCGCAGTCCTCAGTAAGGTGTATACCTGCAACAGTGTCTGACAATGACTTAAATGAGTTGTTCATTACAGAGGTAGACCACTCAAGTTGTTAATAGAGACTAGCGCGCAAGTATCTCTTATGTGGCGTCATGTTGTTGGAGACTCAGTCTTAAAGAGTCTTGCGAAACAAACATTTGGTATTACAGGTCTTTCAGGCCGTAAGTTACAGAACTTGGGAGTAACTGCTGTTACTGTACAGTTAGGTGAAATAGCCTATGACATGTATGTACAGGTCGTCCAGAGTAACTGTAAGCGTTATGATGGCATAATTGGATTAGATTTTCTGACACACCACCGTGCAATTACAGATGTAGTAAAACAGAGTCTGTGTTTGGGAAACACAGTGTACTCCCTAGGTTAGAGCTCTGATGGGAACACAGTACGAGCAAAGGATTATCGCATGGAATTGATCAAACCAGCACATCCACAGAAAGTTGCTCAATCCCCAATACATTTATTAGCTGCCGAGAAAATACTGCCAGGTAGGCCTACAGGAAAACTAGTCCGTATTATGGTTCCTCTCCCAAATGTTTTTGAGAAAGATAACTGTACTGTGTTAGTAGAACAAGTTCGTGAATGAGATGTTATGAATAATCAGAATTGCTATGTAGCCAGGAGTATTACTACAGTTATGTCTTGTGAAGGAAAAGTAGAAGCGTTATTAAACATGGTAAACATGAGTCGTGTTGAGGTAGAAATTCCTCGAGGTACCCAGGTAGCAGTGTTAGAGCTGCTGGATAAAGGAGACGTCCTTACTTGTACTTGTTCTTGTTCCTGTTCTTGTTTTTGTTCATGTGAAGCAGACGAGTCAGTCGTCGGAGAAAACTTGAAGCAGTCAGAATGCTTGCAATACATTACTGTAGGTTATGTGGTCGAGTAAGTGCACATGAATCAGAGATAGGTTTTTCCAGTAAGTTAAGTCATTTGTCAGGTGAAGATTAATAGTTACTATAGTCAGTTTTGCAAGAGAACCAACGTATTTTTAAAAGAGAGAAAGAATTTACCAGTAATGTCCTTGATACAGAATCGCCCAGGCAGAAAGCATGGTAATGCAGACTGTATGAGTAGGCGAGTGCGCAATGTAGAAGTTAGTGCTGAAGGAACTATGGTTGCAGAACAACAAGCTGATGAGGAGTACCAAGCGTTTATACAGCAGCAAAAATTTGTAGAACAGAATGGTCTTTTGTTTAAAGAAACTCGTTTAGGTTTAAGGTTAGTTGTCCCGAAGTCTCAACAAGATAAGATCTTGAAAGAATGTCATGATTCTGTATATGCTGGTCACCGAGGTAAGAAAGCTACAAACCATAAAGTTGCTGAAAGATACTGGTGGAGAGATCGAAAACAAATGGTAGACAATTACGTAACATCCTTTATATCATGTAATCGCCGTACTACCCAAAGAAAAAAATCCAGCTGATCTAGTTGAACTACCTGAAACTGAGCGACCTTTTCAGAGGTTAGGCCTAGATATTGAAGGTCCTATGCCAACAACTGCAAGTGGAAATCACTATATCTTGACCATCTGACCTAGCACCACGTTTACATTGCCTGAATTTCAAAGATAATAAAATATTCTTAGCAATATCTGTAAATAAACATATGTGTATGTTACATCACATTAAATTTTATACGTTGAGAATATATTTTTCTGCTGATTACCATTTTAAAATTCGTGTCTTAAAATTTGTTAAGGGTTTCATATCTTTTATAATTTTTTTTGCAGCAAAAAAAGCCAGCATTAAAATCCGTCCTCATTAATCATATATATATATATAATATCAATAAACTTTTCTCAAATGTCGTGAAAACATTCATATATGGACTATTGACTAAATTAACTAAGATTTATCATATATTTTAAATTTCGTCACGAAGGTTTTGAAAAACATATACAGTATATTAATCAGTGGCGTATCCAGAAAGGGGGGGGGGACGCCAAGTGGGCCAGCCCCCCCCCCTCGAAACCGAAAGACTCAAATTTGAAAATATAAACCTAATGCTGCATAGATATATTTATGAAAGTTTTCAGCAATTTAATTACTAAAATTTTTACAAATACATGATGTAGGTTTTTTTAAAATAATAATTATGTGTCTGGTCCATTGGAATCATGAATTAGGTGTATTTTGTACTAAGTTGCAAGAATTCACGTCCGGGTCAAAGCCTCTCTCTCCCATCTGCTTTTTTATTTTTTTTCTGAGTGCTGTCTCTTGTCACAGCAGGGTTGCAGGCTGGTCAGCCACTACCTATCCCTTGAACCACACCCTTCAAACAATAGCATTGCCTGCTTCAAGGGACTAGAAAGTGTGCCGAGTTTGTTATCCACATGACCTGACTCTAGTCTCAGTCTGTAGGCTGAATGTATCACTTCTGCAGCGCTGTAAATGTCTGTGCTACATAAGCTTTTTCGAGCTGTTTTTACGCTGCTTAAAATGTAATTTTATTTTTTTGTGAAGTTACGTTGCACGAAAGTTTTGATATGTTTGAATAAAAGAAAAGGAAATAATCTACTGTCATATTTTATCAAAGTGCCGAAGCAAGATGGAAGGGAATATGACGACGCTGGTGTAATAGTACCGGTAAGGTTTAAAATTAATTACTTTATTGATTTATGAGCAGTTAAAATGTTATTGCTTATTTTTACCGTAAATCGGGGAATTTTGACACTGGGGGGATAAATTTGCCTTGGTATATATTATTTTTTTTTATTTCTGAGGTCATTTTGTGAAAGAATAGATAGTTGGGAGTAGAGTGTTTAAAAACTATGTTTGTTTTTTCCGCTTAAAAGTTTTAGAGAAACTACAGTATCATATATTTTGAGTGGTATAAAGTTACTTTGCCAGGTCAAAATAACCGTTACCTATCGACCTCAAACGCGTACAGTAAATTTTTGTCAAATAACCATTTAATCTTAATATATATAAATTGGCCGAAATCGTTCCAGCAAATTATTTCATGCGTTTTTATTTGAGCTGTTGAGCTTGATGAGTTTCAGAGGTAGAGCCGATGAGGTCTTGTAAAGTTTCTTATGTGATTTGTCTGGTAATTGGGCCTGAGTTGTGAAATGTAACTTAAAGAACTCACTGATCTCGGTTACTAGAATTGGGTGAGTAAGACTGCTAAATTAGATACAGGCAGAACAGTTTCAACTTCTAGTCGTACACGTAAGTTTTTTCAGTATTTTCAAACATTGTATTTTTAATTCAACTGACACCATCGAATCATTAATGAGGCCAACTAAAACATATAAACTAAGAGAATGTCCTGTTCCACTCAAAATGCCCAATTCAAACTGATTAGCCCTATAAACATAATATTTTAAGAATATCTTCTCCTAAATATGCAAATGCTAAAAATGATTTTTTATATGTATTCTTTTTAGAAGTTCTACTATATAAGGGGTATGGAAAGGTGAGGTGTCGAGCAAACAACTGGAATATTCAGTCGTCGATAAAATCTAAACTACTCATTTTATTTAAATGATATTTTTTTGCTGTGTAGACATTTTAACTGCGAACGTATATTTATATAGCACTGGACGGTAATATGCTTTGCTTTTGAGTAAAAAATGAAATTTGGCGTTTAGAAAAATTAGGGATAAAAACCACAAAATCAATAAAAATTTAAAACTGAAAGTTTCATAATTTTTAATACGACAATAACCAGGACTCTAACCGACTTTCAAAAATAGTCTACTCGAATTTTTATTTTAAAATAATTTTTCTATATGAATATCTCTGCGCGATAGGTTTAAAGATGTTAAAATTATTTTGAAATCAAAACGCAAGTATTTTTGAAAGTCGGTTTTTATAGAGTCGTGGATATTGTCATATTAAAAAGTATAAAAATTACAGTTTTTAATTATTATGGATTTTGTTTTTCTACCCCATATTTTCCTAAATACCAATTTTGATTTTTTACTCGAAAACAAAGCATACTACTGCCCAATGCTGTATAAATAGACGTTCGTTAATAAAATATCTACTTGGCAAAAATTTTGTAGCTTAGATTTTATCGACGATTGAATATTCCAATCGTTCGCTAGACACCTTAAGAGCGTGTTCACCTCAGTTTTCAAAATCAATTTTTATTTTTATATTTGTACCAGATATTTTTTTACTAAATACATAAATTGTGATTAAATCTCCCTCTTAGGAAATTTGTGTATATCTCATAGTTTTTGCGTAATGAGTCGTAAACATCAAAATTTGCACTTTAAGGTTTTATGTAAACCACTAAAACCAACTGACATACCAAACCGAAAAAATTCACAGTGTATAACAATGTCATAGGCACATGTAAAAACAAAATAACAATAAATTTTTTTGTAAGTAATAAAAAAGGTTGAATTTAAAAATACAATTTTCAACAGTTTTTAAATATAAAATTATGTATGTTGTTATTATGTATGTCAACTCGTGGCCTACAACATTGTTATACGCTGTGAAGGCGTGACAGGCGAATCCGTAAAGAATAATATCGTCTTCATGAACAGAACACTATAGAGGCATGCGGTGATTTCACTGCAGTCTTGAATTCAACTACTCTCGTCAGCGATAAGCTTGTGCCTCCTGGTGTATAGGGACTAGCTAGCCAACAACCTGCCAGTAATATGTCTGGAAAACATATTTATGTGATCTTTAAAGGTGGAAGGTAAGGCGTAAAGTCAAACAAATGCTGTTATATTTCTGTTTTACAAGTTAAGTTGTTATTTTTCTCGATACATTCATTTAAAAGGTGTTACAAATATGTTTAAAATGTATGCTATATTTTAAAAAATATAGGCGCGTATTTGGACTGTGTTTTATTCTAATATGTAAAGATACTGGCAATAATTTGGGCAGTTTTGTATAAAACAAAACACGTGTGACATATTATGTATCACTGTTCATGTGCTAGACGATAATTTCCTTTGACTGATGGCAAATAACGTACGCTTTTCTTCTAATCAGTCAGGTCAAAAATATTGCATTTCTCAAATAAGTTAAATTAAAAATTTTTGTAAAGAGATTGCATATATATGAGATACCAACACATAATACATAACAGTTAAAACGTATCGTTCATCGTTATAAAAAAACACATTTTTAATAAATATTTAAAAGACACTTTAAGACAGCCTTAAAAATTACTGATGACATAAATAAGACATTATTTAAAAAGAATCAAAGGAAAACATGGCAAGACAGTCACATTTCGCACCTTGAAATCCAAATTTTTTCCGGGGGAGGACCCCCGGACCACCGCTTCATTAGGGGGGATGGGTGACTGTTGCCCCCCCCTCCCGAAACTTAAATCCTGGCTACGCCACTTATATTAATCATCTCGAGCAGAAGTCAGACCTGTTTTCAAACAAAAATATGTCATTATTTACAAACATTGACTACTGTAATATACTAATATGTCACAAAGAATTAAAATAGCATTCTAAACATATTTTTATGTAACGTACCGTAAAACATCCATGAAGACACACACGCCAGCATGAAAATATAATTTTCACATGTAAAAACACAGTCACGTCTGGCTCGCGAATTTCAACATTATTAACGTGTATGTTTCAATTATATTATTTTAAAAATATATCAATTAAATTATGATATGCTGCAAATATTTTGATTGGTTTTTAAACTTTCTTCAGCGATATAGTCTTATTTAAACTTGTGCATGTTTTATTCTGTAAATTTGTTTCCGTTATTGTCTACTTCAGTTGAAAAAAAAAATATTAATAAGACAGAAAAAAAATTAACAAAACATTCCATCGGTGGTTTAATGATAATGTTAAAATTTATTAGGACGATTGACATGAAATTCAGGCGCTATATTATTTTGCTGTAGCTAAAGAATCAAACACGCTTGTAAGGACAGCTGAAAGCTGAGTTACGCAAACAAAAGTTTGTCAAATAAGGTTTATGTTAATTCAATATCGAATCACCCCTACACGTACTAATAATTATTTTTCTACATTCGATAGGTGATTCTACACTTACTACATTTAATTCAGAGTGTGCACTAGTTATAGACGTACCGGCCATAGGTTCAGGCATATAGTCTGGATCTGTGTCTGTATAGTCAACACAAATATAACTTATAGTATTACGTTTATCACTTTTAATTTCAGAACCACTAATTTATAATTAAATTAATACAAGTAATGTACAGTATGATTAATGCATGTCCGAAATCATTGTGTACATCACAAACCAAACATAAACTCTCAAAACAACAGCTGAAGTAAACAATAAAACAATTGCAAGTTTTATGGGGTTAATCGCTATGGCAACTGAAATATTTGTTGAAATATTCAGATGCCAGAAATGTTACTGCATCATTGAGACCTATTATGTACGTATGGAGTTATTCGTTTTGGCCACTGAATGGATGGCACAATTTCTGATACAAACACTTGCAAAACTAAAAAATGACAAAAAATGGAGTTAGTCGGTATGGCTTCTGAACGCCCCAATTATCCTGAATGTTCTTTATTTTCTCCTGTTGTTCCATTCTCAAGCAAATAACTAATAACTGGCTAACATTGAATTGTTGATGCTGTAACGAAATTTTTACTTGAGGTGAAAACTGAAAACTTAAACTCTAGTTTCCAAAATCCAACATGGCACCGGTCTTTCTCAAGAAATCTAATCCCAAAATAATTTTATGATATAAAGATTTTACAACGTAAAAATTAATATTACAGCTAAAACATTATATTTTAATTTTCAGTGTAGCAATTACATCAGTATTTATAATCCCTCCATCGGCTAACGAAAAAGAAATCTGAGGTCCCTTACATATTTTAACACACCTTACTGGGAGAGAATGCAACAAGGTACTACACAAATCATGATGCATTAGTGAAGATGAAGCACCAGAATCGATAAGTGCAGGAATCTCTTTTTCACCAATTTTTACAGGGACACACATTAATGCAGACTTTTATTTGGAGGATATGTGATTAACTACATGAATTCCGTAGGTCTTACTCTTCACGGGACACTGAAACTTCATATGACTTGGCTGGTGACAGTAAAAACAATGGACTATGTTACCATCTTTAACAGGATACACGGTTTCATGAACAACTTCGTTCGCCTCTGAGCTTGCAGCCTTTCCCGACCTAACCTGTGAATTTAACTTCTCAACCTTCTGTAGCTGTCCCTTGGTGTTTTGAGATTTTCCTTCCTTCTCTCGAAAGAAACACTGCTCAGAATTATGACTGGTTTTATGGCAAATGTTACAATTCCTAGAACCTTTTACTATTGTCTAATTTACTTGGAAAACTCCAAAAAACAAACAGTCTTAACCATTTCAACCTCTGCTACCAACTCTAATAATTCATTAAGTGATGTTGGCCATTTAGTATGCACAAAAAACCCATATTCTCTGGCAACATGAAATATCACACGAGCTAAATATTCATCGCAAGGCAACCCTAATATATCGACCTTCCTAATGACACATAGTACAATGTCTCACAAAGATTCTCTAAATGTGTAATGTTGTTGAGTTATTTTCAGTCTCAACTGACAAAGAGTAAGAGGAGAACAAGCTACACCTAGTATTTTTGTTTATAATGTGGAATAGTTCCGCCCTTCATTAATAGCTGAACTAAACGAAGTTGCAATTGTTTGGGTATATTAGCAAAAACAGCAGCATACAATACTGTACTGTCGCAAATATTGAAGTTTATTAACTTTGCCAACTCTATCAAAAATACTATCACCAGGTGAGGAGCCAAACTACTCAAAGAAGGAATTACTAATTTATCAGGCAGCTGACAAACATGTTTAAAATAGAATTTCTGGGCTCACCAATTCCCTCAGGTTGCTTAAGAACAAGGGCACGAGCTTTCTCCCGAAGAATATCAATAGAGTCTTACTCAGCATAGCTCACCCCATCTTCACTTAACATGAGCGCCAGACTTGGCTTGGATAGTTTCTGGATTCAACTGGTCAAAGGCCTTCCAGTAGACATAATGAGTATTAGCAAATACACTACTAAGAATACAACAAAATCAAACCTCCAATTCATGAAAGAGAAATGACCAAGTTTTCATTCTTTCGCCATAATTATCATGTTACAATATCTTTACTGGCATAGTACTGTCAAAAGAAAATACAACAGAGCAGAGTGTGCAGTGTAACTGTGGTACACAATTTGGTTCCAAGGCCTACCAGTTAAGTCACCACTTCCAGAATACCACAGAAACCTTGATAAACCTCAGAGATAAGTCATAGGGAAACAATAAGTAAATAAAAAAATATTCAAGTATTTAGGTTTTGTGCAGATATAATTTAGGCACAAATATTTTTCGTCATGGCCCAACTCAAGTTCTATACATTCCAATCTATACACATACATGAAAATCCAAAAAGCTAATATGGTGACAATATTAATTCATTATGTGAGACAAAATTATTTACAAGCCAACATGCATATTGATATAAATATTTAAATAATTCAAAGAGAATTTTTAGTTTCAAAACACCAAAAAATTGCACCTTGAATTTATAGTTCAGTTTACACAAGATTACATAGGATCAATAAAAATTATTTAGTCTTTAGTCAAGACTTAATAACAGCTTAAATTTGCCTAACACCTCTGAGCAAAGTAGATGTCAAATCACATTATTTTACTTGTTTTTCTCTAACATTTCAACCATTCAAAATGGCGTCTCTTAATAATAGCAAATATGCTCCCTCTGTCATGAGCTTTACCATTAAATTTTATAAGGCCAATATGGCTCCTGAAAAATTGCACTTTTTATTTTACTCTGTGCAACAACATATATGCCCACAATCATGGCATCTCCGTGCAAGAAAAACCTAACTTCAAACACTATGCCAACTAAATGGAAATTAATTTAACAGAAGCAAAACCAACGAGTAACATTACTACAATGAGAACAGAGCCACCAAACGGGCATAAATTCAACTCAAATATATTCAGAGTCTTAAATTCTATTACCCATACTTAACTTATAAAAAGCCTCGCCATCTCTGGTTCACTCTCACAAAAACCCTGCATTTATACCCAGTTTGGTCCCCTCCCCAAACTGATGTCATCAACAAGTCCATGGTGGGAGGAAGACCACTAGTGGCTAAATGTCTCAAGTAGGCGGGATCTTGAATAAACAGCGCTCGCAACTCTGCCCTCTATATGACGTATGCAGCTGCAGCTTCCGAAAACGGCCGCAAGGAAGCACGTCACTGCCGAACCCTAGTCAGCTAAACGTGCTTCGCCCGGCCAATCAAGGGGCAAGTCAGCCTATGTCACTGAAGGAGAATTGTGTAGTCGTCTTGAGAGCGCAGCAGAGCAGACGTAGTGCATGACGTACTTTTCAACGATTCTTCGCTGGGTGACACAGGAAAATAATATTTCTGTACAATACAATGTATGTTTCCATTTACATCAGCAACTATTTTCATCCATGTTACACACAATCCCAGTGTAAAGGCGTAAACACACACAGCAACTAATACAGTGTTAAACAGATCCGTCAAATTGTGGGCGAAAAATTTTCCATGACGTAGTTGCGGTTGAATCCGGTGAAAGGGTGTTTCAACATTTTAAAAAATGTAGTATGCTTGTTAGAAACATGATTTTCGGGACTCTCAAAATGCCTAAAAATGGTTATTCAGACTGCTGTTAATTCTGAAAATATTACCTGACTTCGTAAAGTGTAAAATGCGAGGCATGCGTTGAACTTTGTTTCATACTATCCAAAAATAAAATATAATGGTGACCTCATATTAAAGTCCCGTAGAAAAAACTAGAACGGAAAACTTGGACACCAGTTTGGCGTGCTGTTAATAGAGGTGATATGTTTCTTGTCTAGCGTGGTATTTTGGTTCTTATCGGTCCGCTGTTCCCACCCTTAAAATATGTAAATTTGACAC
>PNEQ01081140.1:0-18024 GCA_003012365.1 Medauroidea extradentata
TTCAAGAAATAACTTTTCTTTGTAAGTAAACAACGGTAGTTGTAGTAAATGCATGCCACGCGCCGGCTGGCAAAAAGCCTAAGCCATCGCGCGTCGCTACACGGACGGCGAGAGCCGCCTTGTCTCGACACGCCTCGGTTAGCTTATATCAGCAAGACCCTTCCTCTCAGGGAGATAGGCGCACAATGAGAGAGGGGAAAGGACAAGGCAGATGGCTCGCACCCCCACCACTGCGACTTCCTCTAGACACGTCACTGTGATGAACCGCGCCCCCGGCCCTTAGCCACGCCTCTTAGCCTACTCGAACACGTGGCACGGAGAGCTATCTTCAAGGTTACTATCAGCCCCCGTAAGTCTTAAAAGGCCTTGAAAAGTCCTTAATTTAATCCAGTCCTTGAAAAGTCCTTGAACGTAACATAATATTTCAGCTAGGTTCCTAACATTATACTAATCCTTTCTCAGAAGCCATTTTTTGTCCATCCATTATTTGTGTAATATAATTTACTTGACGATAACAGACGTTTCGTAGCGTTTGTGAAATTGATACACTTTCTGGCACAGGCATCATGTTATGTTACCCCTAGCGTTTCTTTTGTATGTGTTCATCGCAAGTAATCTGCATCTGCTAGAGTTTCATGGCAAAGATTTTTGTGGAAGAGAAGGGGCGCAAAAAAAGAAACTAAAGACCTTTGAACGAAAGTGTCCCATACAAAATTCCGTATTTGAGTACAAAAATTAAATTACGTGTAGGGTGTGAAAGACATAGGCCTAGCATGCAGTACATGCTGCAGAGCGGATTGCCTCCCGCAATTTTACTCAAGTCAAAGCTGCCTGACCACTTCCAAATTGACGTCTTGTACCAAAGATCTCGTTCTGTATGTCGCACAATTAGTGGATGATTTGTCACTTTGCGTACTTAATTTTTATTTATTCTGTAACCACATGTAATTCGTGGTAATTTCAATACCTTGAAGTAGGAATAAAATGTTCTAATGTATGCTAATAAGGCGGGAGCACGGCATCAGCCATATTTGTTTATGTGAAAACTGGTAACTGACTGAGATTTTCTTTTTAATCAAATGTCTCTCTTTAAGAGGTCCTTTTTTATATTTGCTGTATATTTATTACATTTTACCGCTGCTTTATCTTATGGTAGTAGAAAGGAATTAATTTATGTAAATTCTTTCATAATTCATTTCGTGCCTAGCTGCCTCGCAAGTTTACTGTACATGCACTCTAGACCAAGCGGATATAAATGAACTTACAAAATAAACTGATACATTCTCTGAACAGGCAGAAGCAGCTGGTAGTTTAACTATGGTATTGAACTCCAACAGCCTTTGCAAAACAACAAAAGAAAGATCTGCAACACTTGCTGAAGTAAATTGACAGTTATGAGAGAAGTTAAATTAGTAAAAAAAAGTCACTAGAAGAGTAATACATGATTGATCGTTTAATGTTCTCTGCTTGCGTCTGTATTTATTATTAAGGGGAGGGGGACTGAGAATTTGAAGTAATTTTTTAGGTAGGGGTTAAATAAATACTTTCCTGGAAGTTTGTTAGGTGAATGCAATGTCTATAATGTAGATATTTACCAATATTGGCATATTGAAAATTATAATTATTTTACCATCCAGAAGATAATTTTAAATGTCACATGAGAGACTACATAATACAGTATTTTACAATTCTGTTATTTGCACTCAAAATTGTTTAAACCTTTTACCTTTGTAAACACAGTGAATAGAGGATTAGGAAAATTCTATACATGACTTTTTAACGACCATCCCGGTTTAATATTGACTGGTAGTTCTAAATTCCGGGGCATTTATGAATGTGAGTACAAAGAATGTGTAAAGTAGTTATCTGCCCACATGTAAACTTAATTTCCTACTGCAATGCTCTTAGCATTCTACTGTGTGTAGACTAGACACCTCTTACAGATAACCTTTTAAGTGTACGTACAAACAAATATGTTATGCATCAAAATAAGTTTGGGAAAGTGTTACTTCCTTGTGTTTTGTCTAACAGGACATGAATCTAATAGCAAAAATAATATTTTTGTGATTCATAGTAATTAATTTATTCCCATGAAACATTTTATTAAATATGAAAGCATTTATTTTAAATTAAACTGAAAATTTCTGGTTCAGTCATCAGTTCTAAAGTTGGGAAAAAACAGAAATATTAATGTTGCAAATAGAACCTTAAACATTCAAATAAAAATTTGGCATATCAAATTTAATTTACTGGTCCTTGAAAAATTAGTAGCCAGTCCTTGAAAGTCCTTGAATTTTATTGTATGATGCTATAAGAACCCTGTCATAAGTTAATGTACATTTGTAGCATAATTTGGTTGTTCATTAACAGTAGCATACTACATTTTTAAGAACTGTGTTGTATTAAATAAAAAAACAGTGACCACAATTCTTTGCTCTCTTTAATTTTAATATTTTCAGCCATAAATTGCTGTATGTCACACAGTATTTCATCGTACATTTTAATCACAACAATCTTGCACAGAGCACTATAGCCACATACTTACTCAGTCCTACCAACTACACTAACTGAATTGCTTACTCACAGCCTCCCCCAATTCTGTAAGTACACAACCCTTAGTGCAGACCTAAATCTATCAAATCTAGCTGTAACAAGACATTTAGTCAAACCATCAGCAATGTGCTCATTTGATCTCACATACACTTGGCTTAATATTGCCAGACTGACTTCCTCTCTTATGAAATTATGTTTAACATCAATGTGCCGGCTTATCTTTGTTTCAAGTGCGACTGTCATCTTTATAGTGGACTAATAGTCTTCATGTACAGTAGGTAACTGGTGTACACTTTTCACCCACAATCTCCTCAATCAATTGCAACACATACATTCTTTGACACATTCAGACCATGGAATGTATTCTGCTACATCACAACTACTTAAACTGGCTACATTTTGTTTCTGTGACCTGCAATCAATGCAGCTGTCATACAGACTTTATAGATATCTAGTTACACTTTTCTGATCAAGGAAGCAGTAATGTTCTGTGTTGAGGGATCAAATAATCTGTAGTTGTATGAGTCACCAACATACCCAACAAAGATTAACTTCCTACTTTTAGAAGCCAGCGTATTCATTTTCTGTGTTGGAATCGACAAATAGGGTCACACAACCAAAAGCACGAACATGTGACAGACTTGGCCTGTTCCCATCCATTTCTCATATTCTCTCTCATCCGTTCATAGTGAGTACGGAGTATGGTTCAATAGATTATCACAGTATTTACTGTCTCTGCCCATAGATACTGTGGCATATCTCTGGAATGTAGCATAGAGCGAGCACATTTCAACACAGTTTGGTTTTCTATTCTACCATTATGCTCTGGTGAATATGGAGCAGTTTTCTCTTGCATTGTGCCATTAGAACACAAATATGTATGGAACAGGTTGTTCACAAATTCTGTTCCATTGTCAACTCTATTAAATCATTTCACATTGTATCCAAACTTGTTTTTACATAGGTTAACCACACACTTGAACTTAAGTACATCACTTGTATGCTTCAAATATCTAACAAATCCGTAGCCAGAAAAGTCATCCTTAAACAAAACAAAGTACACATTTGTACTCGTGCACTGATGAAATGAGCATTGATCCACACACATCACCATGGAGTAACTCGCCAGGCCTTGATGTTATTCATGTTTCTAGCATCTGACACTTTATGCTGCTTTCCACGTACGCACCCTTCACAGAACTACTATTGCTTTTGACGGAACTTCTCACAGTCTACTAGATCAGAAACAGCACATAAAAATTTTGCATTAATATGTCCCAAACGTTCATGCCAAATCTGACAGCTGTTCTCTGCAACATTAGCTAAGTTTACACTAAGCTGACTTGAGAGCTTTACACAGCATAGTGTATAGGTTATTTTCACCACAAATGCCTACACAAACAAGTTAATCCTGAACAAACATTTTAGCCTATATACCACTCTTCAGTATTCTCATACCCTTATCGATGATGACTTCTTCACAAAATAGGTAAGTTTCATCGTAATTCTGAGACATACATGACATCTCTAATGGTACCCTCAATTCTCTTATTGTTAACAAATTTTTTTAATTTGAATATTTTGTATCTTTTTTGCTTCTGACTTTGCAATATTGCCCAGCACCACACTGTCCGATATTTCAACAAAGTCTTCTAAAATTTCCCTGATAAATGTCATGTGATGTGAAACACCACTGTCCACGATCCACTTTAACATTGCACTTGTATCAGAATGCCTATTCTGAAACCTACTCTTGTGCAAAAAGGGTTTCTTGCATTCCCTGGCTATGTGGCCTTCTTTCCAGAAATTATTATCAAATTACACTCTTCTTACTAAATCTGTGTTTTGCGACAGATAATGCAGATTCTGAGCTTTCTTCACACTGTGTGAAGTTATGTTCCTCATCTAGCAGCCTAGTTGTGAGGTTACGTAATATTTACCATCATCAGTTAATAACCAGGCTTGCTGGACATTACTAAATTTTTCTGGAAGTGTGCATAATGTTTTCCTGACAACTGCAGTCTCCGTGATTGTTTCTTCTGCGTCCAGAATCTGCTTCACCACATTCTCTGTCCTTGAGATGTAGAAATGTAATCTTGTTGAACACTGACTTCTGTTGATAATCAGTCAAGTTTTTATTTTATTTCAAGAGAGTGGAGCAGTTTTCTATAGTTAATGTCTGCTTTTGAAGCCCATGGACGATGTGAGCACAAACATAGCATTAGCATATTTTCTTGCCCAAATATTTATCTCGTCTTTACTCTCTGGTTTCTTGGTTTCTCCATTGACATATGCAAATAATCCTTTTGCTTTAAGGGTGCAGACAACCTGGAACTTCCACTGAAAATAGTTCTGCCTGTCAAATTTATGTAAATTTCCGGTTTCTACTCTATTAGCCATATTGAACACGTCACTTCGAAAACCATGCCTCAGTGTACAGTATCCTCTTTCGTGGGCCCGTAACCTGTTCTATCAAATGAAAAACGACCACAATTCTCTGCTCTCTTTAATATTACCTGCTGTACGTTGCTGTAATATCGCACAGTATTTCAGCATACATTTTAATCACAAAAATCTCACACAGAGCACAGCATTACGGCCATCATACTTACTCAGTTCTACCAACTTCTCTTCCCAATTTGATACATGGACATACTAACAATATATGTATTCCCCCTCCCCATAACATGCAGTTTCAATTAGTGGCTGTTATTTTTCAGATAGTGTTAGCATCTACGACCCAGGAGCTGGTGGTGATACATTAAAAAACTCAAGATTATCAGCAGAAGCAGTTGAATTCTACCCAAGGAACTATAAAGCTGATACTAAGGTAAACATGTAAGGGTGTATACAGTTATATATAAAATCTAATATATTCTCATTGTGTGTTTTTAGTTTTACTCAGTTTCTAAGGGATGTTTATGGACAAAAATTTAAGAGCTTCTAGAAAATTTAGAAGGAAAGGTGTTAGTTACAGTCAGCAAGTTCAACAGTTTGTGAATACAGACTGTAACACCCATTTCATTCTGAATAAACACTCATATTGGGTTTGGGGTGGAATTATATAGTTGCTGTATCATTCCCAGGGGTAGGTTAGCACTTTGCTGTAGTAACTGGCCCTCAACATCTTGCAGAACAGCCACCAGGTCTTGTTTGGCATCTGAGCTGGGTTCATTCTAAAACATATTGGTAAATCTTTCTGACCATTAGAATATGGTTCAGGCATTGTATAGGGGGGTGACTAGTAATTCATGGATATGGACTCTGCCATGTGGTTCTGTTGTGAAAACTAAGTTAAAAATACTCTTTGGTAAAATTGTATCTTGCCCGAGCATAAATGCATGAAAATTCTGAAAGCTATACTAATGTGTGGTGTTCACATGTGATCATAAGGTTACAATGTGGGATGTTTCTCTTTACATTAATGGCAACTCCATAGTGTACTCGGTTGTGCGTCAACATGCAGTGCAAGGGATTCCTGGTTCAAATCCTGGTGAGGGATAGCTGTTTATGTCTGGCAATCTCCTTCTTCCATATTCTGTAACAGATCTGTGCAGTCGTTATACCGGAATTACCCCCAATCAGGTAATCTAAGTGTATATTTTACTGTAGAGTCTGTCATATTAAATATTGCAATCTATAATATAAAAATGAATCGCAAAATGTGTTGGTAAGCGCATAACTGAACAACGCCTAGACCAATTTGGCCAATTATTTTTTTTAATGTTCGTTGAAGTTCAAAGATGGTTTTTACGGTGAGAAAAATTTGAATAATTGCCGGAAAAAAAACCCTAAAAACAGTAGAGTCAATTTGAGCTTTATTGCTATTGTTGTTTAAACAATGTAGGTATGTTCCTGTGATCGAGGCCTTAAGCATTCACTCAGGTATTATATAAAGTTTGGGTTGTGGGAGGGGTGGGGTTACGGGTTCGTATCCCGTGCAAGACTTTGCGATGGGAATTACATGACATCATACAAGCGTATTGCGTGCGCTCTTTACACTGTTATTGAGTACGCTAGCTGTTAAATGCCGGGCAGCTGTTTTGCGGTGGAAGCCGCAGCCGGGCAGCTGTTTTATAGAGAAATAAAGATGAATTAAAAAAAGTACGCTTAGCACAGTGGACTGGACAAATCTGTTTGTATTTGATGTTTTAAAGATAAACAGTGAATATAGTATAATATAGAATATAGTATCACCATCAATTAACACGTAACTAAAAGTTAGTTACTCTTTTCTATAGTACACGCGGGCGAAGCCGCAACGGGACAGCTAGTTTATTATATATTCTAAACATAGAAAATTAATTTTAGAGTATGTGGTGTGTGTCATGTAGAATATTGCAATTTATTACATATTCTGCTCGTAGAAAATTAATTTTTCAAGTTTACAGTGTGTGTTAGTATTGTATATGATGCAGATAAAACCACATACAAAATTGGAACAGGGAAGTACATTTAAGGGTGTTCACATGGCAAAAATTCATAACTTTATATTTCCACGGCATAGTGTTAGTTTTATAAACGTTACGTGTGACTATATTTTCCACTTGTGAAAATTTTTTTCCTCTTATGGTTTTCCCGTACAGGCATGTCAAATTCAGAATTCGCATGTTAATGGAACATAGGAATAACAAAAACCAAGTGACTTATTGATATGAAATAATTTACTCTTAAATTAGATATTATGGGCACTATGCTAAAAGATTTAAAACACAGAGTAATTTTTTTTTTCTTTATTAAATATTGCCACAAATGAAGTAAATTATCATTTTCAGAATTTATTTAAGGGACAACGGAATTTCACTGTGTGTTTTAAAATATTTTAACATATGGTCCATAATGTCTAATGTCAGTATAAATTATTTAATTCGAGTAAGTCAGTTAGTTTTTGCTATTAGCATGTTCCCATAACTTGCAAATATTGACTTTAACATGCCGCTATGGGAAGAATATGAGAGCTAAAAAATTGTCACAAGTGGAAAACGTAGTCACAAATAAAGTTTATAAAACTAACACAGTGCCGTTCAAATATAAAATTATGGATTTTTGCCACGTGAACACCCTTAAGTCACTCTCTGGCACATAAATTTTGTTTTAAATTGATATGGTGCCTAAGAAAAATATACTTTATTTTGCATGGATGCTTATAAATAATCATAGTTAGATCTGTATTAATTTAGTCTTTTTTAATCAATGTACTGTATTAAAACAAATAAATGAAAATTGAGCTGTATCTGTGCATTACCTGTAAACAAATGCATATCAAATTTTAATTTTAGTACAATAATCATTAAATTGTGAAACATTTTTTACTACGGTGCATGTGTAGTTTTTACTTTTTGGGTTATCACTACCATACGTAATTTGAAAGGTAATGATAGATGAAATCATTTAATTGAAATCAAATGTTACTTTTCATATAATGATAAATTAATAATCATATTTGGTAATAATTACTCTTAAGAGTATACTGGTAGTGCTACTTGTTAATTTTTTTACTTTTTATGTTGAGTTTTTCATACTAAATTCTCTAAAGGTTAATATAATAATTACTGTATTTACGCTAATGGAATATGACTCTGAATTTAAGACGATCATAATAAAACTAATGGTTCCTTCGTGAAAATATTTTTACCTGGAATTTAAGGTTACCCCTGAGAATACTAAATATCACTTGTGTAATAAATATTTTGGCTTGGGAGTAACATAAGTGCATGCTCCATGAATTTTATAAAAAAATGTACGATTATATATATTTTTCAATTCATTGTGCAATCAAAAACTTGTCCGCTAAACATCAACACGTCAGAATTTGTAATGGCAGTCGGAACATACCCAAACAAATTAACGTAGTGAGCTGCCATAGGTTGAAGATATATGGGTTCTTTGTTTCTGGAGCATTTAAGTGGCTCTTTGTCTAGGGATTGTGAAAGTTGTTCTTTGTCTCGCAAGTAAGTATAAAAACTATATATTTACGCTCACAAAAACACGGTTCCGGCAATTGTTTTCAGGTATTGTATTGTGCCCAAATTATCTCGAAGTTAAGATGACCCTCTATTTTTATAATTTGTTTACTGTTAAAAAACCCTGTCTTCCTTTCAGGTAAATACTGTAACTTGTCTGTGTGAATTTAGTAGTTTTGTAGCAGTATTCTTTAAAGTTTTCTGACACACAGTACAAAATGCTGCACGCTTGTAATTTATTAATTTAATTAAAGCCCATCTCAATCCACAAAGAATGTTTGGCCTGCCAAACAATTTGAAACTACTCAAGTGTGTTGTCCTATGTCTTGAATGATCTACATACAATAGTCTTTGGCCATTATATGCCACTGTATTAATAAATATAAATACAGCTTCAGTGGCATATTTTTACAAACTGGGGCACTGTTTTACTTAAAATGCACAATATTTCTTTTAACACTGACAGGCATAATTTTCTACATACTCTATATCATTTTCTACGTGTATGTAGAAAAATAATAATCTTCATGTAATGACTCAACCCTGCCCCCAGTGCAAAAGTCTTTTACTTTCAAATACATTCTTCTTACCTAGCAAGTTTTGAAATAGTTGATTCTCAGCCATTGTTTTATTTTCCTGTCGGTTAAAAAATTTCTTTGAGTTTGATATATGTTGGAAAACAGCCAAGTTAATTTACTTAATTTAGGTTTCAACAGCATTCACCTGTTTTTGTATTGCAGGCAGTCCTCGTACTTAATTCATTCAATTTTTATTCATACATTTTCAAATTTCCATACATTATTTTTTAGTACCCACAATTCTACTTTCACATAATTGATTCAGACCTTCATTCATTTGCTGACAAAAATCGAAATGCCATTTCCCATCCAATCAAAGTAACCAATTATATAATATTTTCCGCACCTGTACCACCATTTTAATGACCCGCAGCAGTTTTCTATTATTATTTATTATTAGGGCTAGGAATATTTCGCGAGTTCAACAAGCTAGAATTTCACTATTGGGGAAGTAACTTCCCAGAGGCTAGTCGACTCAATTTATTTTGATTTAAGTAAAATATATGATGCTTGTAGTGATTAAATAATTATTTCTAAGCTGCGCAACATTGGATTAAGCACTATCTATATTGACTGGTTTCAAGATTACTTGTCAAACAGAAAATGTGTTAAAATAGACATTTAGTCAAAGCCTTATGATGTAATATCTGGAATACCACAAGGTTGCACCCTGTCACCTCTTGTATTTAATATATCCATTGACAGCATTACGAAAGGACTAAGAAATTTTAAGGCACTTCTGTACACTGATGATCTTAAAATATATAAAACAATAGGTAATATACAAGAAGACATTAAGTCAATTGCTCTGTGGTGTACAGATAACCATATGAGGTCAATTTTAACTAAACTAAATGCATTACATTTTCTTGGAAAATATATACCATCAATTTTGAACATACTGTACGCTCAAACAAAGAACAAAAATCTGATTGTATACGTCATCTAGGTGTTATTGTTGACTCTAAGCTACATTTAGACATTTAAATAACAAATTCAACATTATCAGCAACTAAAGCTTTAATCATCAAGTTGCTTTACAAGCTTCAAGTAGATAAACATTGCATTTTAGAAGAAAAGTTTCAGATGCTGCTTTTCTTATGAATTCATGTCTTCATTGTTATAACTACAATGAAATTCTAAGTAATGTAGGTATAAAAGTGTCACAGTATTTTCAGTGCAACAAACAGTTATTACAAATATTACGAATAGAGACCTCATTTTTACATGTGTTGTACATTATAGGCCATTCGGAATAAAGTGAGCACTAAAGATTTAACCTTTGAAAAAAATCACTAGCCGTTACTGCATATAAGCCAACATTAACAACAGTTACATTATTGTTTGTATGGTTGGTAGCGAATAACTGCATGTACTCCCATGTATTTTCTTACTTGAATACAGCGTTAGTGAAACAACATCAATTGCAAACGACCTCTCTGTATTTAATATACTTTAAAATATTTATTTAAGTTCTTACTGACATACCTACTGACTACATAATTTTATTTAATTAGCGGCAGCACAAAGCGACGCAGCCGAGTCGATTATCGTTGGCACATGCCGCTAACTCTTCGCATCACAGAGGTAGTTTAAAATTTCACCAACAGATGGCACCAGAGTTAGGTTTTCGCCGCTTGGAAGCGAATTGCGTCATTCAGTTTGTTTGTCCGTTATGTAATGAATATCGGTTTCTGATAAACACATATAAAAGTATTAGAAGTGACTGTTCATGAATATCATTGATAAAGTTATGTTTTATGATCGCCAGCCTGAGTATCTGGAAAGAGAAACAGCATTTTTTCCCTGTTTCACACATTAAGAAAATACGTTATTTATTGTTTCTCTTTACGTGTGTCGTCGTCGTTCATTACAGTATGCTGAACGGAACTTGGATTCTTGAGTTGCGTGTGTCATGTGTGTTTTTAGTGGCAGTTTTAATTTAAAAGTTCGAACATACTGTGCATGCATTTACGAGATTCGTAACGGTAATAGCACCGTTAGAGTAGACGCAGAGAAACCAGTGTTATAAGACAGAGTAAGATTACTACTGAGTATAGCACATATTCAACAACCGTGCATTTAATGAGTACATATTGTAGCTAAAATTTATCGGAGCACTGTAACGTAAATGTAAACATTGTACAAGACTATGTAAATAAAAGCACGTGGCAATGTTGATGTTAACATGTAGCGGAAAGATATAAACTGGCAGAAAATAGAAATTAATCAGGGCTTTTTTGAGTGCTCACTTTATTCCGAATCACCCGTATAATGAAATTATAACCTCATTTTACCCTTTTTAAGGCTAAGATTAACTAAAAATGTAATGGACAGACTGAATTAAAAAAGTAATTATGTTCATAAAAACTAAAAAAAAAAAAAATCATGAATATGTAATAAGTTTATAAATTTTTTGTAGTGTTTTTAAGTATGACTTTGCATTTTTGTATTGTCTTGCTGTCAAATGTCCATAATTTTTTGTGTGTAATTTCTTGTACTTTGTTTTGTTTCTTTTTATATTTCCTTCTTTTTTTTTCAGTGCTATCTGTTCAAGGTTGTAAAAACTGGTAACCAGTACTTCCATTATAAATAAATAATTATTATAAACCAGAACCCTTTGTATAACATGCAACTATCATTCAACTTTCATACATTTTTCAAGACTTTTCGTTACGTATGAAAGTAAATAACTGCCTGAAGACGGTTGATTCAAATCCTACTATAACACAGTATCAACTTTTTTTTTTTTTTTTTTTTTTTTTTTTTTTTTTTTTTTTTTTTTTTTACATGTGGTCTTATCGTTGCCAAGGGAAGTCATGCAAAAATCATCAGATTATAAGCTTTTCAAAACTTTGGAGTGTTCACTAGTGTCGGCTGGCTTGTGGGTATGACAGTTGCTGATGATGTGGAGGATTTGATAAAAGTAAACTGACTGCTGCTCCCCTCTTCAAAGAGTGTTAGGTCTGGGGAGCGTCCTCCCTCGGAAAAATTGGATTTTTTGGGTGCCAAAATGACGTATTTAAGATCTTATCTTAAATTATACTCTGACATAAAATTTCATATTTTTTAAATAAAATTTATCTGAGCAAAAAATTAGTATACTTTTATGAAACCCTGAGGCTTGTCCACTCAAAATCGGTATTATTTTCGTACCAGGAGAATCATAACTTGCATTACTCAAAGGCAGGTTATCGTACCCTGAGCTTGGTGCCCATTGGTATTTGCACCCCCTCAAGGATGACATGGAATAAGGCCATATGATGGAGAAATTATAAATGCGGAGAAAACTGAAGATCCGGAGAAAACCCTCTGGCCTACAATGTCTACCACGTTTCCCTCATGTGGAAAGTCAGGGACCAGCCTGCCGGAAATCCAACCTATATCGCCGTGGTGGGAAGCGAGTGGTCCGACCACTCGAATGCAGTGGTTCCCGTCCATTACGTTACTAGTGTTTTTGAAACTATAATAGCTCAATTTATCACCAGTTAGTACTTGTCACGCACCAAGCATTCAGTGCTTAAATTTGATATAAAATATGATAGATTCTATTTATTAAAGCCAAAATTAAATTCTTTGAGATTAATGAAAAATTGTCAGGAGTTTCTTGCCTTACGTAGCAGTCATAGGTATGTACGCCTCAAAGTTGGACTGAAAGTGAATATTTATTTGTTAGCATCGCCAAAACACATTGTAGGTCTAATCATAATAAAGCTGTAGAAACAAAATTTAAACACCGGTTTTACACATGAATGTTTGTGTCACACTTGTGATATTTCACATGCCAATGAGAACATTCACCAACATTGATTAAATCTATTTACACTTTGCAAGTGGATACATCTTTCTTTCAGTGCAGCAAATTCACTGTGATCATCGCCCTTCCATCAATTGAAAGCAGTTTTTCTGATAGTGAAAACAATATCATTTACAGGATTCATGTTTTAGTAATTAAAAAAGTACTGACAGAAAGATAAATCACGACACACAGTACTAACACGTTCTAGTCTGGTCAACATACCTGATTTACTAGCTGATGAGAGTGCATTGTTTCCTGTTGTTTGGCTGCAGTCATAGAACTTTGGCCCCAAAAATTGTGAATGTAAACCAATACTTATGAAAAACTTTAGGTGAAACAATACATCAAATACATCCATTGTGATCCCCACTGGTGTTCACATATTTTTATGGAATTAATTTTCATTAAAACTAAAAGAAATGCTTTCACATACTGTATTTCTACTTACTGTATGTTTTCTATCATCTTTACCACACGTACTTAGTGCAATTTGTAAGTAATTATGATATGGCACTGTGACAACAGAAACTTTTCTTTTTTTCTAGTGTTTTGTGATTTCTGCTGATTAGGATGTTCAAACAGATGTCTAATGCAGAACATCCCTACTAAGGTTTCAGGAGAAATGCAAGCGCCAGCAACTGATGAGGAGGAGAGAATCCAACCCTCAGAGGCAGTTGATCGCCTGCTGGACATTGTCAACTCCGTTACTGTAGAACCAGGCACTTATAAAAGTGCTGTGCAGCCATTTCTTGAATATTTTGGCTCACTTGTCATAGACTCAGATGTACTCAGTCTCATGTTGAACATCATTATTGAACAGGTAATATCAGCATTCTGTTGTTCATTGTTTATACCAGTGTATTTTACATTTGTGATGAATATGATGAAGATGGTATCAGATGGCTGCAGTTACGCAGCATGCTGAACTTATTTTGGTAGTTGTGTTTAAATACATAGGTTCAGTTGAATTGAAAATAAAATGAATATTTATTATGGTGTAATAACAACTTATTTGACAACGAAAAAATGTAAAGGCGGGAAAAGGCCGCTAGGCTACTAGTTACTATAAAATGTAGATAGGAGTGTACAAGTACTAACAGAGCTGTACTGCACGTAGAGGAACATGTAACACATTGAAGGACAACACACATTTTGCGTGGTCGCGACATTTCGCTGGCTAAGCCAGCTTCATCGGGCGGTGAGCGATAGTACACTCGCTCACCACCCTATGAAGCTGGCTTAGCCAGCAAAACGTCGCGACTGCACATACCCGCAAAATGTGTGTTGTCCTTCAGTGTGTTATATGTTCCTCTATGTGCAGTATAGCTCTGTAAGCACTTGTACACTCCTATCTACATTTTATAGTAACAACTTATTTGAGATTTTTAAATGTTTGTCACAATGGGAGTTTACAATTAGAATTTATTGGTTTGTGGACATATGCCATGGCTCGTGTTTTGCTGATCAAACCTGTGTTGAATGACAAAGTACGAAAACGAAAAAGAAAAAACTGATATAAAACACACACAAAAATAGGGTGGGGAAAGCAATCTCGGAGGAATTCTGTCGGTTTTTTTTATTTATTTATTTATCAAAATTATTGTTATGTTAAACAACAAAAAATTCTAGAGATAGAATTCAGTTAGGCCTAAATGTCGACACAACACCCAGACACAAAAGACAGACACAAATATAGAACCAGATTCTCAGTATGAAATAAAGATGGAAATAGACAAAAAACAGTGAACAGTGGACAACAAACACAAGACAATAGACAACACAACACAGGTGTTCCGACCAGCTGTGTCTCAGCCTAAGAGAAGGGGATAGATCGTAATCCCCGAAATGTTGCATTTTTTTCGTTGGTTTTAACTTGTGTTGTGTTGTCTATTGTCTTGTGTTTGTTGCCCACTGTTCACTGTTTTTTGTCTATTTCCATCTTTATTTCATACTGAGAATCTGGTTCTATATTTGTGTCTGTCTTTTGTGTCTGGCTGTTGTGTCAATATTCGACCGAATTCTATCTCTAGAATCATTTGTTGTCTAATATAACAATTTTGATTAGGAGAAAAAAAATGGAATTCCTCCAGGATTATTTTTTGTGTGTTTTATATTATTTTTTCGTTTTTGTACGTTGTCATTCAGCACAGGTTTGATCAGCAAAACATGAGCAATGGCGTATGTCCACAAACCAACAACTTATTTATTTATTTCATGCTGCTACACAAATTTCACTGTGAGCTTTATTATAACAATGATTGATTGACTTTTAACAAGCCAATTAGAATAGGACATAGAAGAAACGTCAGTCTTATGTACTAGTTTCACAGCCAGTTTACTGTATTTGAATAGAAAGGGATGATGAAATTAACAATTTCAGAGTGTTATCTACTATAAACCTGAACATATTTGTTGTAAACTTCTTTAAAGTGCAGTGTGTTCACAATCAAAAAAAAAAAATGTATCAGAACATATTGCTACTAAAAACATTTTAAATCTGGTGAAGAGTAGGGGTGCTGGTCATAACACGAAAATCAAGATTATCTTTTTAGATGAACAGGGCCTGGAAAAGTAGTGTTGATCATACATTACAGACTGCAGGAAATGTAAATATAAACAAAAAAACCTGTAATAATAGATTGTAAATTGTTAGTAGTATATAAGCCAAACTAGCATTACCATCTGCATTGGCAAAGGCCGTGCATATGGACAGTTGTTAGCGGTCACAGGTTGTGTGCTGGTCCGCAGCGCTGGGATGTGCCGAGCTGCACAATAATCATTAGCACATTTGTTTATACAAATATGTTGCATTTCATTCAATATTAAATACAGGGTGGCTGCAGGCAGGGTAAACCTGGTAATGTTAGGGAAAACAGGGATATGTCAGGGAATTCTGGCATTGTGCAGGAAATTTCGTTGAAAACAAAAATTGTCGGTTTGTCATTTTTACGCATTAATTTGATGCATCCAGCTACATAAAAATTTTGATTTTCCATCTGATATAAATTGTATAGTGTACCAACTCCCTTTGCGTTTTATTGTCTTCACTTAAATATTACGAGTTTACTTTGGTTACACTGGGAAAATAACATAGCTAACAAAGCAAAAATTTCAAAGTGATATTGTGATGAATTATTGTTCAAAATAAACTTGATTCTGCATCTCAATAGTTGAAATTTTTCTTCCAAATAAATATATGCTGTACATAAAATGACTGATGTGGTGGTAATATGCAGACATAGTTTTTATTAGGCGGGCATTTTTTTGTGAGAATAGGTGCAACTGTGTGAATTTTGTATTAAAATTTTACTTGTTTTATGAATGTAGTATTTGTTAACACAATAATAGCACCAAATTCTGTACCTGTGACGAGTTCTTTGATGTAATCGCAAGGAATCATTTGATGAGTAATGATGTGATTTCTTTTAAGGCACATTAAAATCAAGATTTAATTTACATTTGGATGTAATTTCTGGTTAAATATTTTTCAGGAAAAAAAATTAAATTTCTTAAAGTAGAGTATTTCATTTACACAAATGTCAGGGAATTTTTTGGCAGGAACTCTGTAGCCACCCTCTAAGTACTTCTACCTTTTTGAGCAGTTACTAGCACCGATAATAATTTAAACATTACTAATACTAACTCTTGTAGCTACAAAACAACGTGGCAGTAACAGCCATGCCATTTGTTTACAAATCTACTATTAGTGCTGTTTGTTCCATTTTCTACCACAGCATACGTTAGACATGTTAAACAACTGCTGCCATGTTGGAGTTATCATCATTTGTCTTTAAACTACTTTAAAATTGCTGCGTTGTTGGATTTTTCATTTAATCAAAGTAAACAATTTGGAACGTTGGTATGGGTACTCCTACTTCTGGTGTTCAATTGTCCAATAACTTGAGTTTTGCTGTTGCGCACGTATTGTTTAGTTAATATTTTCAATATACTGATTTGCTATTATATGGGTGTATTATTATTATTTTTATAGTGGCTACATGAGGATATGAAAATAATTTGAGTTTGACGCCGGCCGCAGGTCCAGCATATGGGTTAAGCCCATAACGGCGCAAGTGTGTCCTTTTCCACCCACCCAAAAGCATTCTCAGACTCTCCCATAATCATTCCGCAACCCCAGTGTATATGCATGCCAAATCATTTAGTGCGAAGTTTATTGTGTATCAAACAGCAGTGTACAGTATGTGCCGAAGGCCATCAAGGGTTACCATGTTCGCTATGTTCACTTTCATGTTTTCAGCAGACATTTATAAATGCATCATTCACTATCAGCAAAATTTGTAACGTAATTTATTATGTAATTTAGTGTGTGCCATTTTCGTAAGGTATTAATATTAATATTTCACGCGCACGAGGTACCGGAAGTGTGTAAACCCCGTAGCGAGGCAAGGAGACCCTAGCGGTTGCCTTCCTCGTGGCAGTTCGTCAAAGTCTTCTGGAGAGGTAAGGCGCTGTCCGTGTGCTCTTCATCTTTTGTTTCACTGATTGTTAGTTTTCAATAGTCTCGTTAGTATACCGGTTCACCTTTGCTTAGCACACGTTACCAGATATTCACCATTGCATTGCGCATCCACTTAACTTAATAATTGTGACAATTTTTGGTATTTTTTAACTTAAACACCGCGTCGGCATTATCACCGCCACGTGGTTAGGGACTTTTGTATCGGGAGACATCGGCACTCATCCTTCAACATACGAGGTTCGTTTTGGTATTGTTTTATTCAGCATAATTTTGCACACACGTTGCTATGGTTATTTTGTATTTGTGTAACATTTTGAGGGCGTAATTCATATTTTTGTGACCGACCACGTGCAGGTTATGACACTGCCATTGTGTTCAGCATACATGTTGAGACCGTATCACCACGGTCTCGTGAACAATCACGGCCGAGATACCTGGACAAGCTGTCCGGTCTCAATTTCCACTAACCCCCTTCCCCACAAGCGTACTCATTTAAAGTTCACACACAGACACAGGGACTATCACTACGAATAAACATGAGTCAGGGAGGAATTATGTTCGAAGGGCTGTATATTGAACAAATCGTTACATAGGATTCCATTGACAGTTGGTTTCACAAATATTAAGCATAGAGTTTTGATACAAAAGGTA
>PNEQ01081141.1:0-18024 GCA_003012365.1 Medauroidea extradentata
CAGAGTAACCTTCTCACCGCGCCATCTTGATTTGCACTGCCTTCCTTACAGTATGGCGGATAGGCGCCAAGTTCAAACCCACATTAGTACGAAGCACAATATGTACAGAGTAGTACCAACATGGCAGTCGGGAGACCAGTTCCGAACATGTACAAACTTACAACAAATATTATTTACATTGCAACGTCACAAACACTAGTGACAGTGAAATTTCAATTTTTTGCAGTAGTTAGAAATTGCAGATAATCTACAATGCTAGATAATATAAATATTACACATGTTCAATGCATTCATTATGTAATGACTCTAGTGCCACTAAATCACTGTATTATTGTAGTTGATATAGTACTGTCTAAACCCTCAAAATTAAGAATTTGCAGTGGCGTTTGTAACAACAATAATTTGTTGTGGATAATAAATAGTTGCCTGTCATAATAGTTGAACGAAACATTTAAAAGTGATTATGTAAAAAACAAGTTAAAAATTGGTGGCCATAGGGTTAATATACTAGTGATATAAAAACAGCCTAAACTAAATTATTTTGAAAGTATATTTTAGGGTAATGATAGATGCTGATAAAGTTTTTTGACAGCTGAGAACATTTTTTGTTTATATTTAGAATTTCGAAAATACATGTACAGTATTGAAATTGCCAGGTAATGAACTTCCATATAGAAAATTGTGACAAATATTAGTGTTATAAAACTTACAACCTAATGAAGATTGTCAAATTTCATAGGAATTCATTATGTCAAGACTCATCATTACTCACAATATTGCATAATTTTATTTTTCACTTTTTTTTTTTTAATTCTGAGATGACAATTGTTAAATGTGCAACTACAGCAGAAATTTTGTTTACTTGGCATTACAATAACATAAATCGGGTTGAATAGCACTAGTTTTAAACTTTGTCATCGTGTTGTTCATTAGCATATGATGTTGCAAACAAATATTTTGTTAAAGTCTTATCTTAGGTGGTACTTTCTAAACATATAATGTATATGCACTAATTAATATTGCTCGTAATATAATTTAATATTTATTTTTACTGTAGCAATTATTCTCCCATTTGGAGTGAATTGCAGAACCTTTTTTGTTATGAATGTTGCTTGTTAGATGTCTGGGAAGGTGAAATGCAACAGCATAATCATGAATAGTTTTATATTATAACATTTTCAAGAAATTGCAATCCTTAAAACTTTACGTGATCCTCAAAATATTCCCAAAAAAGACAGCAAAACATAAAATGTGGTGGTATCTATACCCATGTTGCTATGCATACTCAGCGGCGTCATTCTCTTATCGCAGGGTTGTCCATGGATTCGTGCAAAAGAAGCAGACATCTTCAAATAAATTTAAATTCACTGTTAAAGGTACCTTTGGTTTATGTAGAACAAAAGTTACTTTGCGCACAAAGTACATTACCACATGTGGCCAGAAAAGCGTATTACTTGATAGTTACATTATTTCTTGCATTGGTGAGCTGCGTGTCCATCTCCCGTGAACATTCCTTATAGCAAATATCAAAGAAAGTTAATATAAACTAAATAAATTTAGTTAAAGTTAGTAGCATCCACGTGGCTCAGTGCCACTGCCTTCCCAAACTTTGGTTCTCTCCATGCGTCTCATACGGACAGTTACGGTGCCATGTTACCTCAATGAGAGTTAGCACAAGAAGAAGGTTGAGACACTGTCCACTCGGGTTACATTGCCTGGCAATCGAGTTCAACATGGCGACTTCCGGGAATGTTCTCGGTAGCGCAAATGTAAATATAGGGTGCAAGATTACTCCTATTTGATCTGTCATAAATTCTAATGAAATATACTAATTAAATGCACGTAGCTAATACATATTACACACTACAATTAATTACAGAATTTAAATATGTTGCTTGGTGCTCATTTTCACCGTACTTATGCAACGTCACTTCCCTTGAAAACTCCCAGCATCTAGTGATGGGCGAGCCTCAATTTTATAGCCTCGAGCCAAGCCGAGCCGAGCTTGACAAAAATACGAACGAGCCGAGCCGAAATGAAGGGGGAAAAAAATCAAGCCAAGCCACTTAATTTTCAAGCCGAGTTCAGGCCTAACAGTAAAATTTTTCTTTGTTAGCACATTTTAGTTAATTATCAACATTTTCTTCTATTAGGCCTTTGAGGAACCAACTTACGTACCGTATGTGCACAATAAATACAATTTCAGTTTATATTATTGTATAGGAATGTGCGAAGGTATGTTTTTAAATGTGAAGCGAAGTCGAATAGAATCTTGTATTGTGCGAAGGAATGTCGAAGGAAAGTCGAAGTCGAAGAATTTAATTTTTTTCACATCAGACAGCAAAGAAAAAAAAATTATCACAAACAATTGGTACTGAAAAAAATATTTAAATATACCATATTTACTCATGTATCCTAACAAATTTTTTTCTAATGATTTTTTGGGTTCGAAACAGGCAGTGCATAAGATAAACGACGATTATTTTTAGTGAGATTATAACCTCCATAACTCGAAATTATATTACGGAATACTTAAAATGTCAACGTATCTGAACAAAACCAACTTTAATTTAATAACATAAAAAGCTGCCTACGAGACGTAACATTTTAGGCCTACTCCCTTACAAACACTGGAAGAAGCCATATTTACAACCGCAAATTTCCACTTTGTACAAGAGGTTAATTTCTTTGTTCATTATCACCGATGACAAAACTAAAATTACCGAAAATGGCAATTCTGATTTAAATGAATCTGCAGTCTTTACGGTTTAAGATTAAAGTCATAATAAATCGCCGCCGTAATATAGAACGGGAAATGTAAACAATAACATAGTTGGCAACACCATAGATGAATGTGCAAAACGGAGGCACTACACTCCGTTAAGACTTTCTCATTTGTGATCGGGACCACGGCCATAATTCTAAGACCGTGATCGGGACCACTTTAATGATGATTTTACTCTAAAGCTTGCAGTACTACCTGTATGCAGTTTTCTATGAATCTTAGTTCTGTGTTGTTTACGTAATATATATACGCGGGAAAGCAGAAATTACAGTGGTACTATTGAGCTAAAAAAAATGTTTGATGCGTAAGGTGTGTAGGGAAATATTTTTAATATGTCCTTTATTTAGAATATTCCGGTGTTTGGAAGTCTGGATAAATGGTACTTTACTTACTGATTTACTGGCTACAGATATTGTTTTCGTTGCGCCGGCGTAGTTTTGTTGGATTATTGTGACTCCGGCTTAAGTGAAATTGCGCCGCCGAATGTAGCCTAAACAAAATAAATAGTTCACCACTGTGCCATGAATTTGAGTTTTTAAGTGAAAGTCACACAGAATAATACAATTACAAATAAACGGAAAATTACCTGCTCCACACAATTAATTTTGTCAGTTTTGATGCGAATTGTGGTTATCTTCGACCGACTTTCAACTCTAAGATTTTTATTGGTCGAAGACGAAGTCGAAGGAACAAAAATCTTTGATTCGACTTCGACAATGCGAAGCTTCGCACACACCTATTATTCTACATTGTGTAATTTAATAAGCTAGGTCAGAATAAGCCATTTAGATAACAAAAATTACGCAACTAGATATTTTCTTGGCCTAACTATTTAAATTCAGAGTATTATGATGAATAAGTGTTTTACAAAAAAGTACCAGTTACAGAAGAAAATAATACATTTTATGAACAGATAAGTTCAGAAAAAAAATGCTATTAAAATCAAAGTAATAAAATGTTTTAAAACTGCACACTACACTAGACTCTCGATTTTATGAATACTGACGGTTCCATTTATGACATAAAATCGCTACTTTCGTAAAATCGAAATAGGCCAATTTTGCCCACAACCCCTTTACCAAATTTTAAAATGGCATTTTTTCCGCAAAGTATATCCAGTAGGATCTCGATTTTCGTGGCATTTTGTGGGAAAGTAAGACAAATTGTCATTAAAATATAAATTTATATCACAAGACAGATGTCTTCCGATTAAAATGGTACCCCTGAACGGTAAATATGACCCACCCGTGTCCTGGAGAAAAAAGAGAGAAAAATAACACCAAGCACAGAGTGTCTTCTCGCGAATACATAGTCTGACATCCATATAGTTTCACATGAAAAACTGCAAATAATAACTTCAATTTAAGTTTGTATCAATAGACAAACGTATTGCGATTAAAATCACACCTACGAATGATTGATATCATCAATTCATGTAACAAAAATAATAAAACACAAAGCACGGATGCCTGCTTGCGCTCGTGTTGTCTCGATGTCCGTAGCATTGCGTGGAAAAATAAACCTAAAAAGGTTTACAAGACTCTTGTCAAAAGAAACTAAAATTAGTGTCGCACGCAACATTTTTTCAGAGGCCGCCAGGCTGGTGTGCTATCCTTTGCAACACGAAAATAATGAGAAAAAAAATAAAGTGAAGTTTGAAGACAAGCCTTTGTGCTGGACTATGTTCGGTACATGTGCCCTTTTAACGATGGCACACCACTGCAAGAGTCGAGTTAATGCAAAAACGGTGCCGTCAATGAGTCTAAACTTAGTCACATATGCCGTTCTTACCCGTTGCCCAGTCGTGTTTACTTTCAAATGGTCGCCTGGCTGATGTGTAGTGCTGATAACATGTCCCACCCTCATTCTTTGTCTTGCTTCTAGCTTTGAAGTCTCTCTCCCTCCCCCCCCCCTCCACGGGCGTAGTATTCTCACGCAGACAAAGGACACGTGCGTCACGGAGAAATTTTACTAGGCCGATGCCCTGACCACAGCGTCAGCGCCAGAAATCCTACAGCCTGGAGGAGATTGCAACTCAAGAATTTTCTCACTTCACCCGCAAAATTTAATAAACTACTAAAAACTGCAAAAACTCGAAAAATAACATATAAGAAATGTGATTATTTGTCATTTTCAGTGGTTGGGTGCGGGTAGAGGTGGGAATACGAAAAATCCTGTGGTGCACACAGTAATAGAGATTATCTTTACCGGCATTATATATGTGTGAAAGCTGGCTGATGTGGGTTAGGGGAAGGGGAGGGTTTCGGGTTGGATGTCTGCAAGATATTTTTCGGACAAAGAGGGTGGGGCGGGGGCGGGGTGAGAATATAGATTAAAATTTCTTGGGAAACACGTTTCAAGTTGTTTCCCGCGCTGATGGCGTCCCTGTGACAAGCATGTAACTCTAGCTGTCACTGTCTTGTTATCTACGAAGTGTAAGCTTTCACTTTATTATTAATAAATGATGGTAGACAAACTGTGTAATGTACTTAGTGCTCACCGGCCGGCCGAACTTTGCTCTCAGACGTGCGCCGTTACATTTTTCAACAGCTTTAAGTTTTTTTTTTTTAATAATTTTTTCAATTTTTTTATGGTTCCCGAGAGTATATTCGTAAAATCGCTACCTTCGTAAAATCCATGGTTCATAAAATCGGGGGTCTAGTGTATTTATGGACCTGAAAAAGGTGTGTTTATTTTTTTCGCACAGTGATGCAGTTTAAAGCATTTCAGAAACTGAAATACCTGTTTTGGGCTAAAGTTTAGGTCGTTATAGATATTAATATTACATACATTTATTATATTTGTATTTAAACTCAAGCAGCACTGCCCGAACAGTTTTTTTACAATCATATTGCACCGTAATTTGTTAAGATCAACTCCCGGTAATTTGCACAAAAAAAAAAAAAAAAAAAAACTCTACGCCTTACTTGTGTTAAAATGTTCAATTGAAGAGTATTTTAAAATACATATGGTAGCGTACTGCAAATTTAACTTTCAAATGAAATAATTGCCATTGTTACCAAGTTTTCTAACTTTAAGTTTGTTCTCTTGTCAGTAAGTACATTATTGTACTGTCAAAGAAATCATTCAGAATCTACATTTCCTCACAAACTCCACACTGCTTCATGACACTTGTCTGCCAACGCAGGCTGAGAAAGTTTGACATTCAGTGCTTTTACAATGTCAACACTACTGTTCATCAACTGTTGGTTAACCCTTGGTTAGGCGCGCTTCCATTTGTTTCGAGATTAGGTGCATGGGGACAGTTGTCAACCACATGATTTTTTTTATTTTATTTTGTATTTAATACATAATTTTTAGTGGAATAAGCTTCCTTGCCTCCAATGCAATATTAAATAACATAAAATAAATTACACAAAATGAAAATGAATGAAAAATTTTGTATTTTACAAACAATCTATACAACATGTATCACAATGTCAGTGCACAGTTATTATTTAAATATTTTAAACAAAATTTGTGAAGTTATCGTTGTTCGCCTTTCATGTACATGACAACAATGTCTGTGAACTTCTATGAGCTTGATTGATAACTTCTAGAGAACCGTACTGAAACCAAAATAATTACAAATATTTTAAACTAATTTTTATTATAAAAATATGCTGGAGGATTCTATAAAGCTATTTACACTTATTTATTCCTGTTACATGCTATTCCTTTCTCTATGCCACACACATAGACAACTGCTGGATAGTAATAAGACAGCAAAATACAATTATTTAATGAGAAATAAATTCAAAAATTCAAGTTTTATAGATAAAAGTTTTCCAACAATTATTACGTCACCATTGTGTATTTCTGTCTCTTTTTCTTTGACATGCATAATTACTAGGTACAATGAAGAATGAAAAATAATTTCAAAAACTTTAGAAATGGCTGCGCAATTTTTGTAAATATCATAAACTGGTTAAATGTAAGTTTTTTGAAATTCTTTGCGTGCATAACTGATGAGTATTCCACTATAAAGTAACATAAAACTACGTATTTACAATGTTTACAAAACATATTTCAAACAATCAGACAGTCATTTCCAACATTTTTGCCACTCTTCTGTAAATATATAACACAAATTGAATAACAAATAGGTACAAATAATTTTAAATATTCGTCCATAGCTTTTCGTACATATTTAGATCATCTAGATTACATACTTGTAATCGGTCACTTTGTTTATACACAAGAGAAAGAGCTTAGGAACAGTCTGTGACTGTTGTAACACTAAAAACCTCTGTTGTATGCTCAAAGGAACATATGCATGTTGTCATTATTCAATGGTAAACGAGGCAGTGAAGATATTGAATTTTTTAGAGTTCTTGCTCTGAAATCTTGAGAAAAGCAGTGTCAAAGTTGTTTGTAATTGTCAGCTGCATTTGAGGCAAAAAAAATTACAAGCAGTTATCACACACATTTTTCAGGTGATCTGAGCACATCCACTTTCTACATTTTTCACACCACTTTCGTGTTGTTCTGTCTCTTTTTCTTCCACAGGCATGACAGCGTCCTCTGGAACCTTCTTTGGATACTCTTGCTTCTGGAGCACTCTTGATTGATACCCAGAAGTATGCATGCACTGCGTCGCAATTCAGTGGGTAACTGAGACAGTGAAGACCTATACTGTATTTGAGGTTTTATCAGTTCCCATGCTAAACCTTCTAGAAAAGCGTTCCTCTTGACTTTCCGTTTGGCATTTGCTTTGATTATGCAAAATGAATTTACTGCAGCAACATTCAGCAAATTGAAGAATACCACCATTGGCCATCTTCGTGTATTCCTCAACACATCATATCTTTGTATTAGTTGGTCAAGAACATCCACTCCAATCTTAGTCATGTTATAATAGGTTACGATTTCTGGTTTCTTTTTTTCTCCTGTATCTTCGCCAATTGCATTATCATGATGCAGTGAAGACAGTAGTAGCATAGCTTGTTTTTTTTTTTAGGACAATATGACACTAAAGTCAAGTTTTCTTGAAAAGCAAACATTGATGAGTAACTTCCCCTTGATTACTTGGCAAGAATTCTCTAGGTATTTCAGACTTATTTTTTCTGAGCGTCCCAACATATGTTAGTCCCAGACTTCTCATTTTTTCGACAAGTGGGAAGCTGCTGAACCAGTTGTCACCAGTGATATTTCGATGAGAGTTTTTCACTGGTTCCACTAATCGTAAACCACATCTTTTGGTGAGTTGCTCTGCTGAAATGGCCCGTCAGGTTGTTTACCTACATAAGTTTCAAGATTGTGAGTATAGGCAACCTTTGCATCAACTAAGCCGTAGGTTTTCAAGCCATTTTTCGCTGGTTTATTTAGAATATATTGCCGAAAAGAGCATCTGCCTCGAAATGCTAACAACTGTTCATCTACAGTAAGGTACTCACTTGGAACATAATATTGCGAAAAATTATGATTCACAATCTCAAACACTTCTCTAATAGCTGCAAGCTTATCAAGTTCTCTGCGACAACTCCTATCGCGTATGTCATCAAAACGCAGAACCCTTAGGAGAAACCTAAAGCATTTTTCACTCATTGTAAGGTAGCATGATTCCAACCCATTCCCTTTCGAATTGTCCCATAACTTGTGTGCATTAGTCCTCAAACAACTGTAAGTCCCTACAAGGTACAAAAGCCCAAAAAATGCTGCAATCTCAACAATGACAGTTTTTCTACAATCTCTGTCTCTTTGGAAATTGTGTTTTATGAAGTCAAATATATATTTGTGCAACTGACAATTATGTTATACACATTCTTATCAAAAAACAAATCTAATATTTTTTCTTCAGAAGTTATATTTTTTGCTATGCCTTTAGGGCCAGGAAGATGAATGATTATGTTTTCCGATCGTGTTCTAACATTTCTTTTTGGTAGACTACTCAAACTATTTTGTTGTTTTATCTTTTCCTACTAGAAAAGTTGACGAACACTCACCAGGATCCTCGTCGTCATCTTCATCTGCCAACTGCGCTGACACCGTATTGTGGTCACTTACATTTTCTATATCCTCTTCCTCAACATCAGATTCATCGACATCAGATTCTTCAGAGTTCTCGTCAACTTCTCGTAGCCACTGCAGCCAGACATCTGGATCTCTTGAAGACTCAACCTTTCGTTTCTTTGGATTTGACATCTAGAAATATTACCGTATTTACTCGAATACCCCTCGCCCTTGAATAAGCCGCGTACCCCCGATTTTTTAGAGAAATTAAAAAAATAAAATTTTTTTGAATAAGCCTTGCACCAAACCTTTGAAAGAAAAAATTACAAATTCTGAAATTTGCCGCACACATTTATTTCACAGCAAATAATTTGTACTGGTTTCTAAATAGGTAAGTCACTTAAACAATCAAAAAAATAAAGTATTTCCAAAAAATTCGTAGGCCTAGGTCTCGGCCTGATGGCTGATCAGCATCTCTTGCAGGCAAAGTTTCTTTCAGCAACACCCGTTTTTATAAATAATTTTAGTATGCATCATAATTGTTAGTACGTCAATGACAATAACATAATTAAAAAATTTTAGGGTGGTATTTATTGCATCAGACGGGTGTTGAAACGGTTAAAATGTGACAAAAACAAATGCAAATGGCCGCCTTTTCTACTTTGTTTTGTTTTCATTCGTTAACGACTATACTGCCATGTTAAACACTGATACTTTCCGAAACATCAAACTTTCTTCCCGCAGCATGATTACCCGTTTGTTCCGCTTCTCCACGGCAGTAAAAGACCGTAAACGCATCCCTTTCGTAGTCATTTTACTCTCAGCCACGTGCAGCAAATTTCCGAGTAGCAGCTACTGAGCGCAGCGCGTGTACTGGAACTACGATGCAAGATAACAGTGCTCTATGGAATGCGGCGGCGCTGTCATGTCGTGCCTCGATGCGGTGTTGCCAAGTCGCGCGATGATACAATTAAAATTTTTTTTTTTCGGATTTCGAATAAGCTGCGCACCAAGCTTTTTTAACATAGATTTCATGAAAAATTGTGCGCGGGGTATTCGAGTAAATACTGTATAATTTATTTGTACATTATTTGGAATACATAATACAAACAATATGTCAAGACCAAGCTGAATATATTGAAATAATGCACTAATTCAGTAAGTACTCAAAAATTTATAAAAACAAAAGAAAAAAAAATTATTCAGTTCTTACCTCAACAAGCAACACCAATGGTCGCGTGGGGAACAGGTGTCAACCCGCGATGTTTATAGCTCGGTATCTTCTACTCAAATATTCGACAGACAGCTGCACTTCACTGTAAAGAGGGTTAGGGTTTCCTGGAAAGGTACTGAGGAGTGGGAGACTGTAGGGTGTGGTAGGGGGAAGTTCTAGGTATAAAAGGACTGGTGGTTGACACATGTCCCCCGCGCGCCTAACCAATGGTTATTGACTGCCTTCAATTCATAAAAACCAGAAACCAACTCCTGTCTATCTATTTCCTAAAGAGCAGGCACCTTAACCAGCTTAGTCAGCAAAAGTGGACTTGCATCTGTTACCAGTATATTTTTTGGGTCCTATATAGAGAGAGCTTCAAAGTAAGTACTGCAAGGTGTGTAGCCATCAAAGTTGTAAGTTTTATTAGTGATTTTGAAGCCATTCTGGTAACTGTAGCTTTCACTGATGCTGCTTTGATAGTGTCCATTTTATTTAAAAAGTTATTCGTTAGATCAAAAAACACACCCCGATTCTAAGCTGCGCTTCAGTTCTGAAAGTTCCCCATACAGAGTATTAGTATTTGGATAGTGTGAACCTTCTACCTTTGTTAGCAAATCTACCAGGCACTTTCCATGTTCTTTTACGAAAATTGCTTGACAGGATACCACATTAACACCTTTTTCATTCATTGAGGAGATGAACAACACAGCAGCATTTTGTGTTGCTTTCATTTCATCTGTTTTACAAAATTTTACTATGAGTTCAAAGTAATCTGCAAGGTAAAAAACACTTTCTAACCAAGAATTCCATCAATTTATTACTGGCATAGAAAACACAGAGAAGTTTTCACCTTTGTTTTCTTCAAGAAATTGAGAAAACAGATGTTTCCTCTTCCTTGTATTGAGAAATACATTCTTAGTCTTCACTACTGAGTCATTTAGCTCTTTCAGTTCTTGAGCCCAGATATTTCCCACAAGATTTATCTTATGGGTCCAACATTGAACATGACAAAGGTTGTCCCCAACCACAAGCTTCAAACCTTCGACACACTTGTTCATATATAGTGCAGAGTCTGTAACTATCCATTTAACATCCCCATATTGCACTTCCTAAACTTTCAGTGAATCAAGGTTTGCCATAATATAGAGAGTCACATTAGCACTTTCCAGAAAATGGACTCCTGCAAGAAAAATTTCAGGAATCAAAACTGTCAGGATCCTAAACAACACAACAAACACACAGTGCCCCATTTTGTCTGTTGTTTCGTCACAAATTGTCAATGCTTTTGCCTTTTACTTTTTTTCTTCACATCTTCAATGCGACAGCTAGCCAGCTCAGAGACATACTTCTCTCTGAGAGTCCTTGCCTGTGGTAAATCACATGCTCCTGAAAAATAACATGTACTGCATGTAGCATGTGCGTTTGTAAGGCAAAGAAGAAAATAGTTTAAATGAGGGTCATAAAATTATGTGCATGTTTTAATATTTTAACATAAGACATTGCAAAGTTAGTTAAAATTTTCTATCAGAAATTTGTAGAATTAGTATTTCAAAAAAGTAGACAGAGGTGCAAGTTATTCGTGCAAATAAATAGCTAAATAAAATTTTACTTTAAAAAAAATTAACCTCTCACATATTTGTGAATCCAGCCTCGGATGTTTGTGTCATCCAGTTTTTCCAGCGGTATATTAGCTTTGTTAAATTTTTCCACAGTATCTTTTGCCAGTTCCTGTGCATTGTCCTTTTTTTTTTTTTTTTTTTTTCGCTGCATGTAATTCTGCTGATATAGATGTCTGTCTTTTTTTATTTGGTCGTTGGTTGAAGCAAGTTTCCGATGTTTTTCACTTTCTATGTGTTTAATACAGGTGGCTTTCCTTTTCCAGGAGACTGTAGTATTACAGTGGCGACACAATAATGTCCTCTCGTCACTTGCGTTCAATCCGTGGGTACGGTTTTATTTTCACGTATTTTGGCTGTAGCTGGGGTTTTTGGCATAGTTATCAAGGTGTCGCACAGCCTGACATATGGCGTGATTCGTACAGTTATTAAAATAGACAGGAATAACCACATTTGTAAACACACTTGAAAGCCCGACGTACACAAATAAACAATTCACTCTACACCATAGAGCAGTAGGTTTGTACGATAACACTCGGCGATATAAATGCAAAACTAATATTGCATGCAACATCAGCACATCTAGTGGTGTTGTTTTACCCTACACCTAACTCTCATAAGAACTCTTGTTTTCTGTCCAACGGTAACCCACACTGGTTGATTACTGCAATATCTATGGCACATATTTGTATTTTTGTTAGCATGTTATGTGGTTATCTATGGTGTTATTATGCCGTTTACAAAAGTTTGTTTACATTCGGTGTAGTCGTTGATCACACAGACATATTTAAGTGAAAAACAATGTTATTTAAATGAAAAATGTAAAAGAGGTTTTATCGCGTAAAAACTGCATATTTCGCTTAAAATATCGCGTTATCGCAAACGCGAAATTTGCATGTCCGTAATATATCATGTAAAAACACTATCTTCTCAACCATTTTTTATTTGAGATTTTCCCTTCTGACAGTGACAACCTGTCCTGCTTTTGAAAAAAGTCTTTCACTTGCCACTGAAGTACTGGTATGCCGAGATAACATTGAGCATAAGGTGCAAGGTTAGGATAACGTTTCTTGTTTGTCCATCACCAGATCAGTGGGTTTTGTTGGTGGTCGATTAAAGGAGTGCTGAGAAATTCATCAACCTGGAAGGAATATGTTTCTTACACATTAAGAAGTGGAACATAGCTCTATAGCTTCGTTTCTCTTACCTGCACCAACTCTGAATCTATACAAAGCTACACACCACCACATTTGTCTGATATTGTGCTTATAAATTATTAAAACTTTTGTCTTAAAATGACTTGTAAACATAAACATTGCCAGTTAAACAAGTTTCTTTGTTAACATTCACCACTAACTTAATGTGAATTTTATAATTTATTTTGAACAAGTGTAATTAAACTGTAAAATTTATTTGTAAAATACAGTACACCTACTGCAGTCTTAACAAATACAACAAATTCATAAACATCTTAACTCAAAAATGTAATTACTTTACAATAATTAATTTTGAATGCTGGTATGCACAATCATTGTTTCACTTAACTATTGAGGCACTTCAAGCAAAAAATCATGCTAACAAGATTCTGTGTAGCTGCACAGTATTATGCCACACCAACTTAACACCAACCATGCCTGTAGATAAGAGAAACCAAGCTGTTGCTCAACACATCAATTTACTAGTCAACATACAGAAATATAAAAATTACTCACTGTACTTGTCATATATACATAGTGAAATAGTACTGAAATAGATGTTGCAGCTTACCTCTTTCTCAGCAACACCATTAAGGTCTTGCCCTCCTTGAAACTCCTGTGTTTTGTTATCTAGAAAGTACCATAGACCTGTAGCTGCTGATTTTCTTTCTATGCTGATAGTTGACTTCTATGACTTATCCTTGTTTGCACTTGCTCCAGTCAGTCTCCATAACAATATAAGGTTCTCTCTTGTCAGATCCTGCTCGTTTTTCTCCATGACGACCATTTTAAATCTTGGGTCTAACACTGTGCCAAGTCTGTAAACTTCAGAATACTTGATACCTTAAAAACGTGAAGCCAGAGACTTGACAAGACTGGGAGCAAATCATATTCCAGAACCTTGCTCACCAGTATGATTAATGATGTACTGTTTCAAGTTATCTTCAATGCTGTATAAAATTGGTCTTCCCATTGACAATGTTGATGTATTTTCTCGACTGACTTCTTTTGATGCTACAAAGAAAGTATTTAACAATAGAATATAAAAGAATCTATAAGTTGCCATTCAAACATCGTCAAATTTTCTTTCCCATTGTTTGGTAAATCAGCTGACACAGCTGCCTTCTGTGCTAGCAACCTTTCTAACATAATGTAGACACTGTTCCACCGTGTACATATCATCTGACACAAGGAATGTTGAGGTAAACCCAATATTTTTTGAACTTCAATAAGCCTTGACCAAGATTTTGTGCTAGACTTGTAATGTCCCACAATTGCCCTACATTATTTGAGCAGGTTGTCCATGGTGATTTCACTGACTGCATCATTAATTGCCAGCTGTAAAGTGTGAGCAAAACAGAACAGATGTTCAGCCGGTTTATTCATTAATGCAGCAGACAGATTGCGTGCATTGTCACTGACGACATAAATTGGAACAGAAGTACTTTCTAAATCAATCCCCCAGTCATTAGCAACATCAGACAATTTTTTGTACACATTTGCAGCACTGTGCTCTCCAAGAAAATATGAGCACTCAAGAGTCTGGTTTTTGAGAACAAAGCTATCTGTCAGATAGTGTGATGTCAATGAAATGTAGGATTTTTGTGATTGTGAATTCCACAGATTCATTGTCAGTGTTACAGACTGTGCACTGTTAAGATGTTGGTGTAGCTCTTCAGCCAGTTTACAGCTTGTTGAATGGTACAGCTCAGGTATCATAGATGAAATGTGTTTCCTACTTGGTATTACGTAACCAGGCTCCGAGGTGTGCACCAGGTCTCTGAATCCACTGTCGTTCACTATGTTTAACGGCTGATAATCTTTTACAATCGTTTTGCAGATTTTTTCTCTGATTTCACTCTGTCTCTTGCTCGATATAGGGGTCACCTTGCGTAGAAGTGTATCTATGGTAGGTTGATTACTGTGAGTCAGTTTTTGTTTCTTGGTCTCTTTAACTAGTGTAGTTTCCTCATCATATCTCCTTTTCTGAATTGTGTGGGAATCCAAATTACGAATTAAAGTGGATGTTGTAGATGAAGGTGTCTTGAAGATTTTCTTGCATGTGTTACACATGGCTTTGTCTCCATCCAGTTTTTGAAAGTATTTCCAAATTGGAGATCTTTGATTGGAGAGTGAAGAGCTTGATGTTTCTGTGTCAGGGTCGTCACATTAATTTTCTTAGGAAGAACTTGGACCAGGCGATATTCTAGTGGATACCTTCACCAAAAAACTGCTCACACTACTTCGTGATTGACTTTTAGCTGTATGAAGATGATTCATTTGATAACACACAATATTGTAAATTTACTTGGATGAAATGGCATATGTTGCAACAAGTACATTAAAAGGCAAACATTTTACAAACATTAATTTTTTCCTTAAGAGAAATAATTGTAAAGTCAATCACGAAAACAATCGCCAAGCTTTATGAAGTAGTAGATATCCACCAAAGTATTTTTTTAACTTGTGGGTAAGTTAAGCAATTTTGTTCTCAAAATACCATTTTCACCCATGTAACCCACACACATTTTTTTCGAAATTCGGATGCCCAAAATGGGGGTGCACGTCTTTCATTGAGAATTTGAATTTGAAGTCTGCGCGTGCGGGAGACTTGGCATCGCCGCGCCCTTCAGACATGGCAACGGCACACGTGGATTACCGCGCACGCAGAAGCCATGCAAGCGGAGGAAAAGGAATGCCAGGCAGGTGCGATTAATTATCTAGAAGAGGCACGCACGCAGCCAGACAGGCAGCCACGGTGGCCGGCGTGTAGCGTCTTGCCTTTTCGTACGGCGTTTTAACTATAGCAGTGTTTACGTGCATAGTGGTATTTTGATAGTTCTTCAAAATGTCCAATGATTGTGTTCTTTACAGTGGGTGTAAAACAGAGAGTTATTACTAAAGCACAAGAGATGGAAACTTTTGTAAACAGCCTACAAATCCCGTTGCCGGCAAAGTTTATGTTTTATTTCGGTCTGACGTAAGATTGCAGACGTCTCCAGGGCGTTGTTACATTCATAATGCTTCTGTATATTAAAATAAATAATGATTTATGTATAACAGATATCACAGTGTTGCTGCGAACAGCTTCTACAAATGTACGTTGTGTGCAAAAATTTTTGTTGTCTGCAATGTTTAAGCTGTATTTTATACCGGGAAAAGATCGAATACGTCTGACCACTAAAGTTAAGTATGATTTCCTCAACAAATAATAGAAAACTAATTTGTATTGTTGCAATCACAATATGTGAGGGTAACTAACTCTTAAGATAAAGTCAATTAGCCAATCATTAAAATAATATAAGCATTAAAGAACGCATAGGAAATATTAATTAACAATTATTTTGACTTACCTTTACTACATTGAGTATTTATTTTGTAATGAAGCCGGTAGCCGTGTCGGGCTGCACGTGCAGTAGTTCTTAGTCCCGCGCTATCTGCTTCGGCTGTCTGTGCCTGTGTCTAGTCGAGATGCTTCGTTCAAGGTTACCGGTTACACTTATCGATCCACAGCTCTGACTTTTCTGAGTCCAAATCAGTAAAAATTGGATGAAAGTTGCTACAGCAATTTTACACAAAAAGTTAATTAGATAAATTTCATAAAATTGCACGCTGATTCCAATGAACCCAAACGCCACTAGTTTACTACAAATTTGGCTATTTATGGAACTTAATACATTTTCTGACTTACAATTCCGCAGTTGTCATAGTAACTTTTGCATGGGACAGCTTATGCATCTTGTCACCCTAACACCCTTGCACCCTGCTGCAGTTACATTAACTTACTAATAGTGAAATTTAATTACGGCTCACCATACTAACTATACTTGATATTAAAATTAGATTCATCAACACGTTTAGAATGCGTACTTATTTAGGTTACAATGATCTCACACTGTTCAAAAGAATACAGAAATTAAACATAGAAATCTTTCTTTTGAAAGAGAGCAAGTTAGGAGTTTACATCATTAAAGGAAAGAGAAAACGACTACTTTAAATTAAGACTGTGATTTTATATTATTAATGTTCCCGCTGCTCCTGCCGAACGATGATGCTTAGCCAGGGTGATAAAAGCACATCAATCGTATTATTGCAAATATGCAGAGGCCAGCTGCATCCAACCCTTGGTATGTTGAGACCTGCAGCCCTTAAATGGCAATAGCTAGGAAACATTGGTGTAACCGTCAAGAAACACTAATAAAAAAATAGGATGGTACCCCTGGTCACATTGCAACCCCCCTGGAAAATATGGTAAAATGCAGCTTACCAGATTTTTCTCTCCCTAACAGACTACGTGATGGCAGCCAGGTACGACATACCAAGATCATTGTGTTGGTTTTCTTTTTTTTATTATTATGGCGCAAATACTTTGCCGTACACTTGTACACTCCATTAATGCTACCAGCATCTGTCAGGTGACCTAGTTCCCAAGAATTAGGGCCTGCCTTTCTCAAAATGATATATGGATAATCCTAAGGAAGAAACAGCTTCATTGTTTCATTATCAGATGACTGCCCTTGCTCTGCCACTCTAAGGTCAGCCTCATCCACCAGAGCAACATGTAAGGATTCAGGTTGCTTGTCAAAATTCGGACATTTTTTTTAACATTGAAACACAATTATTACCCCCCTGAGTAATAGTACCTCCAGTAAAATCCACAACATTATAAGCCTGCATGACATCAATACCAGTTATAATCTCACGTACCAGCTGCGGAATTACAAGGCACTCGGAGGAAAGAAGGAAAGAGTCTCGTACGGTAAAGCGAATGATTAGAGGCCTTGGGGCTGAAACGACCTCAACCTATTCTCAAACTTTAAATGGGTGAGGACCCCAGCTTGCTTGAGGATGAAGCCGGAGACGGATCATGAGTGCCAATTGGGCCACTTTTGGTAAGCAGAACTGGCGCTGTGGGATGAACCAAACACCGAGTTAAGGTGCCTGAATCGACGCTTATGGGAAACCATGAAAGGCGTTGGTTGCTTAAGACAGCAGGACGGTGGCCATGGAAGTCGGAATCCGCTAAGGAGTGTGTAACAACTTACCTGCCGAAGCAACTAGCCCTGAAAATGGATGGCGCTGAACCGTCGTGCCTATACTCGGGCGTCAGCGGCATTGGGAGCGTGCCGGTGCCCCTCGGGGTGTCCGGTGCTCGAAGAAGCCCTGACAAGTAGGAGGGTCGCGGCGGTGAGCGCAGAACGGCATTGGCGCGAGCCTGCCTGGAGCCGCCGTCGGTGCAGATCTTGGTGGTAGTAGCAA
>PNEQ01081142.1:0-16766 GCA_003012365.1 Medauroidea extradentata
TATATATATATATATATATATATATATATATATATATATATATATATATACATACATACATATATACATACACACACACACACACACGTGCATTGAAAATAGTGCAGCTGCTTGTATTCAAAACTTCGAAAAAAACACGTTTAATTTGCAAATAAGCGTTTGTTAAATGTTTTTAAATAGTATGCCCTTATTGTTTTGACTGTATTGTAATATATTTTCATTCGAAGTTGTCGAAAAAACGAAAGAAAAAATTAATTAGAAAAAAATTGTTTTTTTTTCCCCAAGGTTTTGACAAACGGCCGCCATCTTGAACGATATAATTCAAATTTTTAATGCCTGCACATCTTAAAATGATTCAATGATAATGTTTTTTAACGGTGCCAAGTTTCATGTTTTTATCACAAAATGCCGTTTTTTTTTGCCCAGGGCGACGTGGCAATTGATGCCTGCTTTAAGACTGCGCTTATAGTTCCGTCACTTCCGGGACGCTAACGCACAAACCCACTCATGGTAGATGGCATCCTTAAAGGCGTTGGACCCGTAAAATTTCATTTTTTTTATATATTTGTGCCAAACACTGTTCAACTTTTGCACATCAGATAACACGTCATTTCCCCAAATAAAAAAATTATGTCCCATAGTTTTCGCATAATCACTCATCAAAGTCACAAAATAGTCATTGCTGTGTAGCCGGAGTAAAAAAAAGTAATTAACTAATGAATTCAAAATTACAGGATCTGAATGTCAGTGTATCAATGCATTTCGTGACATGCTTGATAAAAGTTAGTTCTGGAAATTTCGGTAGTAGCCAAAAGTCAAAGTTACAGTATGCAAAAATGTACTCGTTTTCATCAATTCTTTAAAATAAATACAAAGTTGTATCGCTTTGTGTTTACAAACGTGTCTTGAATAGGCTCACATCATTATGTGTCAGTACGAATTATCTTGTTTCTGCTTCGCAACTGCCATTTTGCGACTTTGGTAGGTGATTATGCTAAGACTACGGGACCTAATTTTTTTTTATTTGGTTAAATGTTATGTTATCTGAAGTGTAAAAGTTGAACAGTGTTTGGCACAAATATAAAACTTTGAATTTTTACGGGTCCAACGTCTTTAAGAAGAGTTCTCGCCTGCCGCATGAACGCTGCTGTAGCCCGGCACGTCTGTTCTGTTTCAGTAAAAACTGCCGGGCTTACCCACGGTAATTTTATGTAATTATAAAAACACCTTCAAAAGTGTATTCATACTTTTAATAATAAAGTACAGGACTGCTACTATAAATAGGTTTTTGCGGTCCTTCGAAACGGCTAACAACGGCTTTGTCAGACTGTTTCATCAAGAGAAGAAATATTATCTGATTCGTCAAACAGAAACAGAGAACCACTTGTTAGACTTAACGCTGTTTTTTTTTCACAAACATAAGTACACAATTTTTTAAGGAAGTGTTAAAAATAATATATATATATATATATATATATATATATATATATATATATATATATATATATATATATATATATATAGCGCACTAATTCAGTCCTCGCCGGATAGAAGCGTTATATTCTTGGCGCTCACCAGCATCCAGTAGACAAGATTGCTTGCCTTTAAGGATTTCTCTTAGTGGCCATGGACCTTGTATGCTACAACGCTTCGTTCGAAGCACCGTGCATAATGTTTTCGCTGCGGGTGGAAAGTTTCAGCTAAGCGCTTAAGGGTATTCAACAGGGTCAAATCGTAATTTTATATTTGTATGAAATAGTATGGGAGTACAGTTTTCTCGTACAAATTACCTAAGCAAGATTTCCTGTGATAGCATTTCAAAGTAATTTTTTTTTTACTTCATACACCCCGAAAACCAAATAACACAATGAAACCATTAATTCACAGTCAAACTATATGTCACGGCATACAGCTTGCTGTAGGACTGTATGAAAACAAAATAAAATACATTTTAGTATTTAAAAAAATTCTTAAATTAGAAACTTTTTTGCTGTTTTTAGCAATTAAAAAAAAAGATACAATTTTGCAGTGGGTTTTATAATATACTTCAAGCTTAAGACCACGTCATGTAGTTTGAACGTGAATTATTTCATTCCATTATGTTCATTGTTTTTTGGTCCTAATGAAGTAAAAATATGACGGAGATTTTGACTTTGAAATTCAATTATGAGAAAATTGGCTCAGTTAATTTTTTGTACTAGGAAAATACTTACACGTAACGTCTACAAAACCAACACTATTTTATAGAAATATAAAATTATATTTCCCCTCCCCCTTTCTCTTGAACTTCCTTAAGAATGCGAGATGCACTAATCAATGTTAAATAGAGTAATGGAAATTTGCTGTTTTTTTTTGTCCGAGTAACGTTTTCCTGGAGAATAATTTCGTATACTGAAATTTCATATAGCTTTTATTACAGCGCAAGAGATTACGTAAAGCGAAGATATCACCGCGGCAAAATATTTGCTTACGAAGTAGGCAGAAACTGTTGTTTAGGATTGCACATTTTTAATTTGTATAGTTTCAACATCAACTTCAAGATACATGGACAGTTCATCGGCGAGTACTTTCCCTTTCACTTAAGACTTGGTGGTGTTTCCACGCGCCCGTACGTGATGCGCTACCCATCGTGGTTCCTGGAACTTGCGGGCGCCTCAAAGCCGTGCTGATCCCGTTAGAGAAGCACAAGGGGAGCTCGTTACGAGTTTCTGCCGTGAACTCTGACCTTGCCAGGGTGACCCAGGATCCCGTCCGTTATTCTCTACTCTACACCAACTTCTTAGAAACTCTCCGACTGCAGCGCTCCTAGATAAAAAAAGCAAAACTTCAAGTTGGAGACGAACGTTAACTTACCTGCAATGCGCAATTCGTCGTGCACTGACGGACAATTCGGTCATGTGATCTCGCTGACATCCCACTTGAAGCTAGAGTTAATATGCAGTGTGTAGAATGGACACTTAATATTTTTGAAACCTGTAACTAGGTAGGTAGCGGTTTAAGGCCAGATGAGGTAGTTTTTTTGTCACGTTGGTGTTCAAAAATTATATGTTTTTAAACGGAATGCTTGTAGCAGCCATACGATGCAAAATTATGTTTAGGTGTTTTGCAATAAAACATACCGTTCGTTTGCGAAATTTTTTTGATTGATGTTGGCTTATTTTAACAACAATATTGGTGATACACTGGATTGAACAACCTATAAGGTTTAGCGCTTCAAAAAATTACAAATTTTTATATATTTGTGCAAAAACAGTGTAGGGATTCATGGACATGAAAATTATGTTGCCTTGGAAATAATATTTTCAAAATTACTACAAAACTGTATGGCGTGACCTTACTGCCACGGGTTCCCGTTTTCGTTACAGGTTTAAATGAAAATCCAATGTTACCTACATGTTCTACGATTCATGGTATTCCTAGTGGTGGACGTAAGTTACTGTGTTTTTAAGTCACGGAGAAATAACTTCGAAATGAATTTTACTGTGATTTATTTTAACTTTCTAATTTGATTTACAGAAAAAAAAATTCATTGAACTTTTGAAATATGCATCCAGATAAGTGCAGTTTCGAAAAAAAAAAAAAAAAAAAAATTGTAGGTGGGAGGAATAAGGGAAGGAGCACTTTCTCTTTGCGTGGTGGCCATTTCCATAACGTGAGCAACAGCAGTTGAGCAGGAGATAATTATTTCCAATTCATGAATTTCAGATATCTCTCAAAATTCAAATATATTGGACTTCGAACAATTAAATAAAAATTATTTTTCTTTGCTTTGCTATCACTCGTAAATCGATATAGTTAAGAGTGCGAAAATTACTATTAGCAAAATCTCTGTGATATTGTGTGAAGAAGTGAGCCATTTACCTAAACGTGCCATTTTAGTGGGGCGATCACCCTAGCTATCATCTCAGAGGTGAAAAATTAAACGAACCAAATGTCAAACACGTTGACAACTGCAAATAAATTAAAATTCTTTGCACGTACATGTTACTGAATTATATAAAATTAATTATGTATAGCGTACCTAAATGTTATAAAGGGCGGAATTTAGTAAAAGCACCACATAAAATATGAGTGATTTTTATTTATAGTTTTATGGATACAGAATTTAAAACTTTTGAGATAGAGGTAAAAGGTTTATATTTTAATAACCAAAACAACATTATCAACAGTTACGAACGAATGTGCATCAGCTCCATGTTACTAAACAAAAGCATATTCATCATGTGTAATGATTCATGAAAGTTGTTTGCAGCATCAAAACACTTCGGTCGTATTGATTAGTTTTTAAAATAACACCAGCGTGGTTTCGTTTGCAAAGCCTGAAACACTCGCAAATTCGAGATAAATGGTCCGTAACACGCGCATATGTTGGTACTGGTAGGTGCTGTATATTCGCTTGTCACTGCTGATAGATGGATGTTCATTCATAAAATAGCAACGTATAACTTTCAACTAAGCTTTTCAGTTTAAAACATCCATACACTGTAACGAAACTATTTATAGTTACAAATTGTAGATTTATTGTACAGTGATCTGTTTAATGTATTCTACGTGAATACAACAATCAAAAAAGAAAATTGTTAACATAGGCCATACTCTTTAGTTTCTACTGTTTTGCAACAATTAAATTTTCAAGCTTAAACGAGAGCAGCTATCAAAAATTTGCCTGGCAGTTTTGTTTAAATTGGTTTTTGCTCTGATAGCTAATTTTTTAAACAAGAAATTATACGGTTTCGTATAAAAAGTAAATTAACCATAATTTCGTTAATTACTTAATAAACTAAAACCATAGTATTTATTGCCTTGAAAAAATCATCTAACAAGGAGAACACGATTTTAAACAAAACGGCCAGAAAGATTTTTGATATCTGCTCTTGTTTAGGCTTAAAAAATTAATATCGCCAAAAAAAAAGTAGAAAACAAAGAGCATACAAGTATTAACGTGGGTGTGATCTTGCCAGTACATGTACATATTACTGGAAATTTTTGCCTTCTCCATTTACAGACGCGTGCTAAAGACCGTCTCAATATTAAATAAATGTTCGCGCTTTTGTGTAATGAAAATAAGTTATGTCTATGTAATTGTATACAAAATGTAAATGTAGTCTACTTAGAAAATTATAAAAGGTAATGGATTCACCGTCAAGACCACCGAAAGAGAAGTAAGGATAGGATAAGGCATGTTGTAATGCAAAACGCTGTTATTAAGTACGTAGGAGAGACTTTGGTTTGCTTAAGCTTCTACAATAAAGTAAAATAAAGATAACTAATTAATGGACACGATTCTGCAATATGAATAACGGTTTAGTCTTTCGCACGTAAGTATTCTTATTGATAACTCAAGAGGCTATAATAAAATAATATTTCTCATTTGAATTCCTCATATTTATCCATTTTCACGTAGGCTATATTTAAGTTTATTATTTTATATAACATAAAAATAATAACTGACACAATCGATAATACACATACATTATTTTTCCCTTCATATAGCAAAATTAACGTTTACTAACATGACTTTAATCTACTTTGCTAGTAGCATGGAAGGATTGCTGCTGTTGGCTAAGAGTCTTTCAAAAACATCGTACTATTTAATCAGTTTGGGTAGGCGACACTGTATAGGCAGTGATTCAGTTTGTGCTATGCAGGTTTGTAGTAAGCATCACTATGCTAATAGCTAGCCTTTGAAGTGTTTTGAAAATGTCTTGTTACGTGTTCTCGTCTGTACACGGCCCAGACTAGCCGGACCGTTCAGATCAATAAGTACAGAAGCGCGCCGCTAGGAAGCAGCACCGTGCGACATGACGAATCTCTCTAGAGGTCTCGCAGCTCTTACTTTGCCAGGAAATTGTCGTTTACCGGTGTGTATGCACAGCATTGGCTTGGACTTGTGTGTTTGGATTGGAGTTATTGTTAATAACACAGCAGTTTCACTATAACGTATTCTTTCCATTTCCTATAAGGTCACTGCATAGAGGTAGCGTGGTATTGCGTGACTGACTTTTTTTGGAGGTGGGTTATGGGAGGTTATTACATTATTACAAAAACAAAAATTTTCTACAGAATATATTAGCAGCAAGATTATATGAAGCATAATATCTATATTTACGCCATCATCTGCTCCATAGAGTTGCACAGCACAAGTTATTCGTTTTATTGCTAAAAATGCTATTATTTTGAAGTTGTGGGAGGGGTGTTACGTGCCATCTGCCTGTAATTATTTTACGCTTTCGAGGCTTGGAATTGCATGATAACAAGAATAGATTTTCCGTTTTATATATATATATATATATATATATATATATATATATATATATATATATATATATATATATGCGTGTGTGTGTGTGTGTGTGTTACTAAGGACGTTGGACCCGTAAAAATTCAAAATTTTAAATTTGTGCCAAACACTGGTCAACTTTTACACATCAAATGATATGTCGTTTCCCCAAATAAAAAAATTAGAGCCTATAGTTTTAGCATAATCACATATCAAAGTCGCAAAATGGCAGTTGCGGTGTAGACAAAATAATAAAAAATAATTAACTTGCAGAAACAGGAGAATTAATATTAATCCTTAATGATGTGAGCTACTTCAAGACACTTTTGTGAACACAAAGCGTTACGTTATTGTATTTTTTAAAAATTGATGAAAATGAGTAAATTTTTGCATAACTTTGACTTTTGGCTACTACTGAAATTTTCAAAACTAATTTTTGTCAACCATATCATAAAATGCATTGATACACTGACTATCAGTTACTGTAATTTTGAATTTATTAGTTAATTCCTTTTTTTTTTTTATTTTGGCTACACCGCAATGGCCATTTTGTGGCTTTAATAAGTGATTATGCAAAAACTATGGGGCCTAATTTCTTTTATTTTGGGAAATGACGTGTTATCTGATGTGCAAAAGTTGGACAGTGTTTGGTACAAATATGAAAAAATGAAATTTTACGGATCCAACGCCCTTAAATAAGATTTATTTGAAAAACAAGTAGGCTTACTTCAGGGCCGGTGCTAGGTATTTTGGCGTCCTCGGCGAAATACACGAAGCGCCCCTTCTTTTTATCTTCTTTTTTGGCGCTCTTGGCGAAAAATTGAGGTGCCGACCTCCCCTCCAAAACATTAATTAATTTTCCATCGTTTTACTTTCGTCTTCAAAATTTATTTTTGGTAACTTACTTATATGTTTTCCTGGACTTACTGAAAAATCGTTGTAATGTTAAAATATTGTTCATGAGAAGTAATAATAACTCGGATAGTTCTACTGAATTTATGTCCAACTTGTCGAGAGTGCTAGATCTGACGCCCTCGACTGTTTTGACGCCCTAGGGGGTAGCCTATTCCGCCCATATGGGCGCGCCGGTCCTGGTTTACTCGTGTAAATAACGGTATCTTGATCAAGAATTCACGTCTCGAATGTAAGTATCTGTTACCTGTTACAAAACAGATGAAAGCTTATATTATCTAACGACATACATGCAGTTATAAATTAACATTCCCGTGTGTTTACTTCGTCGCTACGTGATAAAATAAATATTTATGGTCTGGATCTAAACAAATACAATTGAATGCAGTTTTTAAAAATGTGGATTAAATAAAAACTCGTTATAATTATTTAATTTATTCGGGAATATTTTTCATGCTTACTATTCATCGGTACATTCCAATCAAATATGGATGCAGCGGTTTATCTAATCCCCTGTAAAAATACATAATCGTCATAAATAATGCTGCAGACTCACTGTGTCGAACTTTTGAGATGTGGCAAGAGACAAAATAGCGCACTGATAATATTTTGCAATACAATGTGCACGAATAAACGCAGGGCCTTAATAAAACTTAAAGCCCAGCAGGACGCACATGCAAAGATGGCTAGAGTGACAACTTAATATCTAAGTGGGTTTTGTACTACGAGAAAACTTCTCGAACATTCGTAGTAACAGCAGCACAAATTAAATTTACTGAATGTAACACAAACAGGAATAGATTTAATAGATTTTCATGCAGTTAGCAATACAGTGTTTTATTAGAACAGACATCAAAAGAGGTTCAAACGACAGATATTGTTGTTTACTTCAATTTTCTTACTGCGCGTCCAGGACGTTTTAGCATGAAGGCGGTCTTATTTTTTATGCATAAGCCAGTGTCAATCTTAGTGTTTCCGGTTTTCTGCATAACACAAACACACTACTGCTGCAGTAGACGAAGGGCGCAAGTCGCAAACGTTGGCACCGGATATCGAAATTCCCTCTGCCCGTGCACGGATGAGGAAAGTGAGTGCGGCTCCTACTGATGAAATGTTTTCCAATGCTCCAGGAAGCAGTATTTCAGAGCTGATTTCCTGTTAATTCCGAGTGCAGACAAACGATGTGCTTGCCTAATGTTCGGAGGGGCGGGCGGTACCAATTTCCACCAAACACCAACACCCTTTTACTACATCCACGTGGGCCGCCTGGCAAGTTTGGACAGTTTGACTATTTTAAACCTCTCTTCTCACCCCTACCCTCAGCGCCCTCCTCCCACCACCACCCATTCGATCACCTCCCCTTACGAATCTTTTCCTAGCGAGCGAGGTCCCGTACCCTGCAGTCAGACCCCGAAAACGGTTTGACCTCTCGCCAGAACTGGAAACCATTTGATATTCTCGCCGGAGCAGGGAATAATCGTTTCCCCCTTCTCCCACACCCAATCCTTTTCTCTCCTGCCCTCCCCTTTTTTCCTGTCCTCGTACCTCTCAAAAGTCACAATTATCGCCGTGTTATCCATTCCCTTTGTCCGCGCCGCTCCTACATGCTTTTTAATTCCATCTTGCAAACGAAAAGCCAACCACTGACGCCTCTCCCCTCCTTCCCCTAACACTCCCGAGGCTCGTCAAGCGGGGAATATTTAAAAGAAGGCAGGATAGGATGGATATTACAAAAAATGGAAATTTTTACGGGATGGACGTTTGAAACCGTTGTTTCAAAAGAAGGCTGTGTGTTACCTTTGATCTAAGTGTAATTCGATTTTCTGTTATGGGTATTGTTCTCTCTTAAATTTGCGACGCGAGAGATCAGTTTCTTAAAAATGTTGCTTTAATGTGATTTATAAGTGACAGCAAAACTTATGCTGTTATTAAAAAATACTTAAGAAGGGTTAGTGCATTGGAATTTTTATGTGGGGTTTTTGGTTTGGTGTAAAAAAAATATTTTCTGAACATTGCATATCAACGCTGACGATATTGAAATCTGAACTGTTACAACTGCAGTAAGCAATACGAATTACTTTCTAAGGAAGAGTTCATGCGAGTTCACGCTGTCTCTGTTACGTGACAAACTAAACATGCGAATTATTTTATTAATACACTGACTTTACGAAACAGCTTTAAATGTATTGCATTACGGATTATTTAATGGACTAATGTTTGCTGATAGTTGTTGGAAAAGGTAGGTTTATCTTCAACCTCGTAGGCCTATATTCCGTCGCACGTAAAATTTGAATGACCTTGCGAGTAGTGTTGAGTTAACCAAGCGAAACAACAAAACGTAAGCATTAATTTAAAATTACAACATTTCTACTTAGAGTATGTTAAAAAAGATGGAAACTAAATATATATTTTAAACGTGTACTCGCAACAAGATGTTATGGTAGGTAATTACTTTTTAAAGTCCAGTGCCAACGTTACTGCTAGTACGCTTGTACATTTAAAAAGATTTGATGTAAAATACTAGCATTTTATGACTAGACATTTCTTCAAAATTTGAATGAAGGATCTGTTAACAACGAACCAATAATACGTGGCGTTATAACATAATTCTTCTACAAAAGGCATACATGGAAACTTTCCCACTATGGATATATTTTTACTGAAGGTTTTAGATTTGGGTCGGGTAACCCGAAATTTATGTAATTGTATCTTTTGCCGAAATAATTATAAATTTACAACGGTTCTCTAAACTGGAATGCCATTATAAAGAACAGAACTGATAACAGTGGTAAGTTTTCAAATAAACTATAGTTCCTGAAATTTTCCGTACTGATTTCAAAATGCTGATTTATCAAGGAAAGTGTTTAAATTTGCGAGAGAGCAGACTGTACGTCACATTGTTGCTCGGTATAATGGATTTAGAATGAATGCAATATGAGATAACTTGCTGCCCTAATACACTTTGTGACGTGCCATATGGTCGCGACCGCGATTAGCCACCAAGTGTTACTCAACTGTCATTAAATGCCAGATGAAATCATCAATATGTCATGCGACCATTCTCTCTTTTCGCCATAATGTAATGATGATAGTGAAATAACTTTCATCATACATTTATTTGTGTACAAGATGATATAGAGATAAACTTACATTTGTATACTTTGTTTTTTTAGAAACTAGCTATCAGGTGCGTGGCTAGCGTCTGGGCCTTCTCACCCCCACCCCAGCAAATGTTACCACCCTAGCTGCTGGACGAAAGGGGAGGAAAGCCAGCCTGTAGTCTTTAAATTAAAAATGTTTAATAATTAAATAATTAACATGTAAGGAATCGTAGGTGTTAAGTAAAGTTTATGCAATTGTCTGAGTGTAGCATAAAGAAACGAGATTATTATTATGTAGTGAATACGGTAGTGGCAGGGAGTTGCTGGCTCCTGATTGGCCCAACTGAACCAAAGCCTGCAGGACAAGTGGTGGGGATGTTGGCACCAACCAGGAGCAAAGCTAGATTTTGTTAACGGTTTCAGGACAGACGTCGTCGAGCCGCGGAGTACGGCAGGATGGGGTGATACTGCAGGTTAGATAGTTTAAGCGTCGGGACGCTGCGGGTGTTATTCAAAAGTATTACGAAACCTCGCTGTAAGGTTGGTAAACCGCTGACGCCTTCGCCTACGTAATCGAAATGTAAATATTGCCGAGATTAGTAGACATAAAATCACTAAGAACAATACCGCAAAGCATAGTAGAATAACCGTCCGCCAGAAGAGGCGATTAATGACATGCTAAAGGGAAATCAGAAATTACCGTCCATTTATTTCTCCACTCATACACTAGAACTATAGTTAATATTTATTATAAATAGCAGCGCGTCGCAACTTTCAACACGTGTGGCGCAGAATTGGTCAGCTGGTTCGTCCTGGTCAGAAGTAGTAACATTGGTGAAAATAGTTTGTTAAATCGAAATGAAAACTGACATCAGTAGCTATGCAAGTGCTGTTAAAGAAGTAAAAGAGGAAGATATTCCACCAACTTATGCAGCTCTTCTACATTATAAACGTCCATATGATGTAACTATTTTGTCTGGTTAGCTTCACTGAACAATACATTTTTCAATATTTTATCTTCATGAAGCCTATAATAGTTTTTCATGTTCAGTTATTTCAAAATTTGACAATGAGAGAAATATTATTCTCGTATTTCATTCCCAGTTGGACTAGTAATCTTACGTAAGGAAATATCTGAGGTTAATATTTTGGGATACAATTGAAAAATTCCTATCCACAGACGTGGGAAATATTAAGAGTTAAAAAAAAGTAGACAAATAGAACTTTCCCTAACAAGCAATTAAATGTCAGTATATGATACCCTTTCTCCTATACGTTTAGAGGCATTTATTGGTATTTAATGTTTTTATGTTAAATACTGATGGAAGAAAATATAACCGAAGAGGAAGGTTGTTATAAAAATGGGATTGTTTCAGTGCCGCTAGAAGAGTGTAAAAACGTAGCGAGATAAGTCATACAAATAAATTAGAGAATAAATTTTTCAAACTTTTAAACGATATGATCGATCGTATTTCAAAGACGTGTGTTATGTGATGAGATGGCTTTTACAATTACCCTAATGACATGAAATAAAGCAAAACGTCAGAAATGGTTCAGGAAAAGACAGCGTCGCGTTTCCTTCAAAAGCAAAGTTCAAATAATCAAGGTCGATAGAAAAAAACTATAGTCCTTTCCCTTTCAATAATTTCTATTAAAAGCTAAAACAATGCTGCAGCAAGAAATGTGAAAAGTAAAGGAAAGCATTGAAGCCGGTAGCAATAGAAATTTGTCGAAGAACACATGATGGTAAAAGTTGTGACGTAGTATGTTGTAAAGTGCCACCATGACTGTGTACATGCGTATGGCATTGTTGGTAATTTAAGAAGGAAATTATTGAATGCTGCACAAATGAGTGTTGAATTTCTTGTAAGTGAATACTGTATAATGGATAAAACAAACATTTAGGTAAAATTATTATTTTGCTTGAAAGTAAATTTTCATTTTAAAGATAAAACAACATGAATTGCACTCACTGACAAAATAATTATATGTATCAAAATATGTTACCATACTAGTTACAATGAAAACCTATATATATGCGTAACACTAGAAAATATTCAGTATATATTCAGACTTGTATTAGCAAAATTGGAATATTATGTTTTTATTGCGTTTAATCAAAACTTGTTTCATATCATGGCAAAAAATACCTGTAACAAGGAACGTAAACTATAAAGTAAGTTTGCCGTATTTACTTATTTTTGATGTCTTTATTAGTTCTAATGTATCCGACTTTTTCTTTTTCATTATACTGACATTTGTAATATTTGTGTGTATAATATTCAGAGATTATGGTTACTCGCGGGAAAACTAGACTGTTTGTTGGATTTCAACGTACGTTCAGCTTGTCAAAATATTACTGGCTTTCGTTTGTACGTGGAGCTGTTACACTATTTGACTGAGCAAGAAATATTTATAATTTGTTATGAAAGTATTTGTATTTTACGACGTGAATTAAGAGATAAGTTAAATTTACCTAAGCGAACAATATGGACATACAGGAGCAGTTTCGTTGGCAGTTCGTCTAAAATACTAAAACATTTAGGTGAAGGCAATTATTTACTTGGATTCAAACTCTCTGAACGCTTCTGAGTAGTTTCCACGTATTTTGTTGTTAATTTGTATTAATCAGATATGAGGAATAGCAAAAAATACTTATTTGAATGGAGGGAGTCGTTTCTATTTTTGGACGATTCTTGCGATCTTAGGCTTCATAGACTCTTAATATTTAGATGATTAATTCGAAATCACCAAACGTAAATGTGTTACTTAATATATTTTCGTAAATATTTTTAAAAATTCTTACAATCAAATGGAATGACTGCCAGGAACTGAATTTAGTGCGTACCTTTGCACGGAAATACGATCTTTCACGCATTTTTGTCGGCTGTTCAACTTGGATTTAGTCATATCGGATTTTTCTGTTTATTTTTAAAATGCTTAATAATTGTGACCTAAAACGTTTTCTGCTTGGCCAAAGGAGCACTGACTTTGCCATTGTTGTCACCAGAAACATTTAAGTTGAGGAAAACATTTTTATGCGGTGAATAGTGAATGTAGTCTGTAAAAAATGCGACGATCAAGGTTTTATTTTAACTAGAAAAATAATCAATTCTTTTCTATATATTTTTTGACGATTGCGTTTCATAAGGTAGCAATCTTAACAATAAAGTAAAAGCCACAGCTATAACTTCCGCAATGTCTCGTAAATTTGACACTTAATTTCTTTTAAAGAACATACATTAAATAGCTTGTATTCCATTAAAAATATCACTTGTTACTGGAATTTTGTCGTAACATGTTGTATGTGTTTTCAGATTGTCATGTAACAGATCCTTTTGCGAGCGCACGTTTAACTTACCAAAGTTTTTCCATATTTTTTTGGTATCCCGTTGTGCCCCTTTACCCGTTTCCTCCCCCTTACCCAAAATGAGTTTTTTATGGAAACCTTTGCCGTCGCATTCACAACTCACTAAAGTTTTTCTTCACTAAATTTTTGGGTACCTTGTTTTGCCCCTCTACATCCTCTTGCACACCCCCCTCCACAACTCATGTATTTTGGCAGAAAACTTCTCGGTAACACGTACAATATTTCAACAAAGTTTCACCGTAATCGAGTGAATAGTATAGGAACACATATATGATAATACTAGGAGGCAAAATGATTTTATCAATATGTTTGAACTATACTATACCAAGTAATTAATTAATTAATACGATAAATTAAACAAAATATTTGAGCTCAGTTTGAAAGATACAAACTGTAATTGCATCACGTTCGTCATATGTTCAACTTTTGGTCACCAATTTTAAGGCGTTTCGCGACTATTGCGACTCCGTGTCTTATATCTAACTAGCAGACCCCCGCGGCTTTGCTTGCGAGTATTATTCGTAACTGATAATATTTACTTTAATTGAAAAACCTCTTTGTACACAAGATTGGTACTTCAGTCATCAAGTGTTAGAATGTCCAAGCGGCTAGTTGAACTAATTCTGCAGAAGGATAAGTAGCTATAGCTGTCCACGTGAAAAGCAGTCTTAAGTTTGTCCCTGCCACTAACAGCGACTTCGCCTGGGCCTTATTTATAAAACTGCCAATTTGACGTTGTGGGGTAATTACAGACACCTAAGGTAAGAGGTTACTCGAATGAAAAACATCTGTTTACCCTGTGCACAACCATTGGTGACGGTGCCCTCAATTATATATTGTCAAAATATTCACTTTAACTTTATTGACATTACAAAGTTTCAGAGGGTAAAGGTTTCGCGGAAACGTATTTGGTGCCCCAAATCTGAGATTAGTGAGATGATATATCGTCGGTTTACTGCCAAAAGTGACAACGTCAAAATGAGATAAAATTATAAAAATGCTAGGAATATGTCTATGTTGTTCACGAACAATTGCCCAAGTTTAAAGCCTATTCGTCGTTTCGTACTGTTGTGTCACAGTATAGTAACATACCACATTTTTGTTAATATCTACAATTCAATACTGTTTTTAAACGAAATAGCATTTATGACTTAATCACTTATGGCAGTATACCGACGATATGTCAGCTGATATTGTAGAGGAACCTAAGTGGAAAGCGAACTGCAATTTTACCCCTTTTAAAGACTACATGTAAATTGCACTAATTCTATCTGCCTTGTAGTTTTTGTGTGTCAGAATTGAACGTTTGCACGTAGCTCGTAACGGAATTCGAGCCCAGAACCTCCCGGAATTTAGACCTGAGTGACAAACAACTGCGTCACGTAACGTCGAAATAATTCATGAAAATAAAATTTAATGAAAAAAATAATAAAATAAAATATCTGTATCCTGGGCTCATAGAGGTTGTACAACACCACGTCTCGATAAGTTACTGTAGTGAAACTTCTGTATAATTTGTTTCTCGCTGCTCGTTCCTGCTTTTCGGATCGTCTGCCTTGATTATTGACCAACTAAGTTTTATTCTTAATAATTACGTTTCTTACAAATAAAAAAAATACATACATATTTTTTTAAAATATTTACGTAAGCATTACTCTGACGCGAACAACACCTCAATATCGCTACTGGTTAGATAGATATCGTGGGTTGATGGAAAACAAATTTTGTGTTTTTTCACCCTTTTGGGTTTTGAATTTCGAAATATTTTAAATTTACATCTTACACATTTGTATAAGTATCCATCTGAAGTGTAAATCACATCGCTAGCCCGTTCAGTTGATTTAAAATCGATCATTCACTAAAAAAAAAAAAAAAAAACACATATCACCCCTGGACAGTATTGAGAAATCGAATTTCGAAAAATCTGAAAACCGTTTTGTGATAATTTCTGTAATCATCATCCTGAAGCAAAAATTAATTGTATATCTCGATGGGTTCGATAGATATCGAGGATTTATCTAAAACACGTTCAAGGTCTTTTCACCACTTAAGAGAGTAAATTTTTAAAAACCCTTGAATAATGTTTTAGAATACTTTATTGGTATCTAGTGGACGTAAAAAACACAACATTAGCCCGCTGGGTTCAAGATATATCGACGATTAATTGAAAACGCTTTTCACCACGTTTCACCCCTTTTCACGTCCTTAGGTGGCGAATTTCGAAAATTCCTGAAATGCCTTTTTAGGTATTTGAGTAACCATCAATCCTAAACAAAAATCACGTCTATATATAAAAAACTATGGGATCGATATATATCGAATGTGAGTCGAAAACTCGTATTATCCCATTTTTAACCAGTTTAGGGCCGAATTCGGAAAATATATTTTAAATGGTACTTGGGATACTTACAAAAGCACCAATTTAAAGCAAAGAGTACTTCGATATCTCGATTGATTCGATAGATATGGAAGGATAATCGAAAACACATTACACGTATTTTCACCCCTTTAAATAAAGAATTTCGAAACGATTTTGAGTCCTGTCACAGACATTTGTAAAAGTAACCAATTAAAGTTAAAATCACGACGATAACCAATTGTGTTTCGAAGATACAGACGATTCATTAAAAACACATTTTGCCCCGTTTTACTGCCTGGGTGTCGAATTTCAAAAAACCTAAAACTACTTTTTGGGTATTTACGTAAGCAATATTTTGAAGTGAATATCAATTCTCTATCCCGAAGGGTTCGATAGATATCGATAGTTGATTGGAAACACATTTAAGGTCTTTTCAGCCCCTTAAAAGTTGAACTTCGAAAAATCCTTAAATTGGCTAATATGCATTTTTACGAGTGTCCTATTAAAGTAAAAATCACGATGATAGGCCGTCGGGTTCGAGCTCTATGGACGTTTCTTCGGAAACACATTTATCCCCTTTTCACCCCCTTAAAGGTCGAATTTCGAAAAATCCCTTCTTAGTGCTCGCCTACGACCTGAAGGGAACTCCCACAAAAAATTTCACGATTCTAGGTCTAGTGGTTTGGGCTGCAGTTTGATATGTCAGTCAGTCAGTCAGTCAGTCAGTCAGTCAGTCAGTCAGTC